>JAXIVJ010005489.1:52500-70000 GCA_036785665.1 Chirona hameri | reverse complement strand
AAGTCGTGAACGTGAAACGGAACGTACGTGATAGGTACTACGTTACTAACTGAACGGAACGTTGAACTTAACGTGAATCGTGAACGGACGTGTAACGTTAACTGGAACGGTGAACGGAACTTAACTTGGTTAACGGTTTATACTTATGGTTTACGTACGTAACGTAACTGAACTTAGCGTTACTGATACTGACTGAAGGTAACGGTACTGTATCTTACGGTTACTGTTATCTGACTAGCGTTACGGTAACTTAACGTTAGGAACGTGAACTTAACGTAACGTTACTGTAACTGTAAGCTTACGAACTGATCTGAACTGAACGGAACGGACGTATCTTACTGAACGTAACGTTAAACTGACTGACGTAACTGTACTGTGATAACTGAACTTGAACGTAAGTCTGACTTGAACTGTACTTAACGTTAGACTTATACTTAACGTGAACGTGACGCGTACGTGAAACGGTTACTGTATACTGAGACGTGAAGACGTAACGTGATCGTAACTTAACGTAACGGACGTACTTAAACGTAATTACGGTTACGTTAATTGAACGGTACGTTACTGTAACTTAAGACTGAACGGAACTCGTAACGTTAACTACTGTACTTAACTGTAACTGTACGGTAACTTGAACGTGAACGTCAACTTAACTGGAACTTACTTAACGGAACTGTACTTAACTTAACTTACTAACTGAACTTTAACTTAACGGATCTTAACTGAACTTAACTGAACGGTAACTAAATAACGGTAACTGTGAACGTACTAACGGACTTAACTTGAACTTTAACTTAACTTGATACGGAACTGTACTTAACGTGAACGTAACTGACTGAACGTGAACTTAACTTAGAAACTGTAACTTAACGGTACGTAACTGTAATCGGAACTTAACTTAACTTAACTTAAGCGTAACTTAACTTTACTGAACTTAACTTGAACTTAACTTAACTGAACTTAACTGAAACTGTAACGGTAACGGATCTTAACTGTAAACTTGACTTTATGTATACGTAACTTGAAACTTAACTGTACGGTACGGTAGACTTAACTTTAACTGTAACTTAACGTACTTGAACTGTAAACGTTTAACGTAACGTAACAGTGAACTTAACTTACTTATCTTAACTTAACTTGGTAACTGTAACTGTGAAGCTGTTTAACGTTACGGAACTTTAACGTTGAACTTGAACTTAACTTTAACGGAACGTGTAACTTAACGTGAACTGTAACGTTGAACTGAACTGAACTGTACCTTAACTGAACGTAACGTAACTTGAACTGTTAACTTGATTACTTAACTTAACTGAACTTACTGTGAACTAATTTAACTTAACGTTAACTGAACTTAACTTAAGCGATAAAGAACTTAACTGTAGACTTACGTAACTTAACTGTAACTGACGGAACTTAACTTAACTTGAACTTAACTTAACTTAACTTACGTAACGTTAACTGAACTTGGAACTTTTAACTTAACTTGAACTGTAACGTAACTTGAACTTTAACTTGATAACTTAACTGTACTTGAACGTAACTTAACTTAACTTAACTTAACGTTAACTTAACGTTGACTGAACTTAAACTTAACTTAACTGGTAACTTAGAACTTACTTAAACTGTAACTTAACTTAACTTAACGTAACTTAACTTTAACTGTAACTTAACTGAACTGTAACTTGAACTTACGTTAACTGAACTGAACTTTAACTGAACTTTACTGTAACTTAACTTAAACTGAACTTAACTTAACTGAACTTAAACTTAAACTTACTTAACCTTAACTGTTACTTTAACTTAACTTAACTTAACTTGAACTTAACTGACTTAACTTAACTTGACTTAACTTAACTAACTTAACTTTAACTTAACGAACTTAACTTAACGTAAACTTTAACTTAACCTTTAACTTAACTTAGATCTTTACTGAACTGTAACTTAACTTAACTTGAACTGTAACTTAACGTAACTTAACTTAACTTAACTTAACTTAACCTTAACTTAACTTAACTTAACTTTAACTTAACTTACTTAACTTAACTTAACTGTAACGGAAACTTAAACTTACTACTTGAACTTACTTACTGACTTAACGTAACTTAACTTAACTTAACGTTACGTAACTTACTTACGTTTAACTTACTTGACTTAACTTAACTTAACTTGGACGGTAACTTAACTTACGTTAACTTACTGAACTTTAACTTAACTTAACTTAACTTAACTTAACTTAACTTAACGTAACTAGAACTTGAAATCTTAACTGAACTTAACTTAGCTTAACGTTAACTTAACTTTAACGTTAACTTTTAACTTAACTGTAACTTTACGTACTAGTAACTTAACTGTACTTAACTTTAACTTAACTTTAACTTAACTGAAACTTAACGTTAACGGAAACTTAACGTAACTGTAACTTAACTTAACTTAACTTAACTTAACTTAACGTTAACTTAACTTAACTGTAACTTAACTTAACTTACTGAACTTAACTTAACTTAACTTGAACGTTAACTTAACGTTAACTTGAACTTACGTAACTTAAAGCTTAACGTAACGTTACCTGTAACTTAACTGTAACTTAACGTAACTTAAAGCTTAACTTACCTTAACTGAACTTAACTTAACTTAACGTATACTTAACTTAACTTAACTTTAACTTAACTGAACTTAAACTTAACTTAACTGTAACTGTACTTAACTTAACTTAACTTAACTTAACTTAACTGAACTTAACTTAACTAACTTTCGTTAACGTAACTTTAACTGGAACTTAACTTAACTGAACTTACTTAACTTGACTGAACGTTAAACTTAACTGAACTAACCTTGTAACTTAACTTAACTTAACTTAACTTAACTTAACTTAACTTAACTTAAACTGTAACTTGTTACTTAACTGAACTTCTTAACGTGAACGTTAACTTAACTTAACTTAACTGAACTTAACTTAACTTAACTGTAACTTAGAACTTAACTGTAACTTAACTGAACTTAACTTACTGTACGTAATGAACTTTGTAACGGTTAACAGTAACGTTAACTTAACTTAACTGAACTGTAACTTACGTAACTTGAACTTAACTTAACTGAACTTGAACGTAACTTAACGTTACGTTAACTGAACTTAACGTTAACGTAACTTAACTTAACTGAACTTAAATACTGAACTTTACGACTGAACTTTACTACTTACGTAACTGTAACGTTAACGTTAACGTAACTTAACTTAACGGAACGTGTTAACTGTAACTTGAAACTTAACTTAACTTAAAGTGAACTAACTTAACTTAACTGTACTTAACGTAACTTAACTTAACGTAATCTTAACTTAACTTGAACGTTAACTTAACGTTAACTGAACTGTAACTTTAACTTAACTGTAACTTTAACTTACTTAACTTAACTTAACTTAACGTTAACTTAAACTTAACTGAACTTAACTTAACTTTACTTACTTAACTTAACTGTAACTTAACTTAACTGAACGTAACTTAACTTAACTTAACTTTAATCTGTAACTTAACTTAACTTAACTGAACTTAACTGTAACTGAACTTAACTTAACTGAACTTAACTAACGTTAACGTACGACTTGAACTTACTTAACTTTAACGTGACTTACGTTAACTTAACTTAAACTTAACTTTAACTTTAACTGAACTGTTAACTTAACTTACCTTAACGGAACTTAAACTTAACTTACTGAACTTAACCTTAACTTAACTAACTGTAACGTAACGTAACGTATACTTAACGTGACTAACTTAACTTAACTAGCTGTAACTTAACTAACTAACTGTACTAACTTAACGTAACCTTAACTTAACTTAACTTAACTTAACTTAACTGAACTTAACTAACTTAACTTAACGTAACGTAACTTACTAACTTAACGTTTACTTAACTTAACTTAACTTAACTTAACTTAACTTAACTTAACGTACTTAACTGAACTTAACTTAACTACTTAACTTAACTTACTTAACTTAACTTACTAACTTAACTTAACTAACGTCTAAACTTAACTTAACTTAACTTAACTACTTAACGTAACTTACTTAACGTTAACTTAACTTAACTTAACTAACGGACTTACTTAACTGTAACTAACTTAACTGTAACTTAACGTAACTACTTAACTTAACTTAACTTAACGTAACTTAACTGAACTAACTTGAACTTTAACTTAACTTAACTTAACTTAACTTAACTTAACTTGAACTTAACGTTAACTGAACTTAACTTAACTTAACTTAACTAACTTAAAGACGTAACTTAACTTGAACTTAACTTACTACTTAACTTAACTTAACTTAGAACTTAACTTAACTTAACTTAACTTAACTTAACCGTAAACTTAACTTAACTGAACTTAACGGTAACTTAACGTAACTCTTAACTTGAACTTAACTTAACTTAACTTAACCGTAACTTAACTTAACTGAACCTTAACTTAACTTAACTTAACGTTACTGTTAACTTAGACTGACTAACGGACTTAACTTAAACTTAACTTAACTTAACGTAACTAACTAGTAACTTAAACGTAACTTAACTGGAACTTAACTTAACTTACTTAACTGAACTTAACGTAACTTAACGTATGTAACGTAACTTAACTTGAACTAACCTTAACGTACTGAACTTACTTACTTTAACTAACTTTACGTAACTTAACTTACTTAACTAACCTGAACCTTGAACTTAACTTAACTTAACTTAACTTAACCTTTAACTTAACGGAAAACTGAACTTAACGTAACGTTTATCGTAACTTAACTTAACTTAACTGTAACTTTACTTACTGAACTGTAACGTAACTTAACGTAACTTAACCTTAACGTAACTTGACTTAACTTAACTAGCGTAACTTGAACTAACTGAACTTAACTTAACTTAACTAACGTAACTTAACTTACTGAACTTAACTTACTTAACGTATTACTTAACTTAAACTTAACTTAACTTAACTACTTACTTAACGTAAACCTAACTTAACTGTACTTAACTTAACTTAACTATAACTTAACTGGACTTACTTAACTTTACTTAACTTAACTTAACTTATTAACTTAACGTTAACTTAACTTAACTACTAACTGAACTAACTTAACTTTAACTTAACTTAACTTAACGTAACTTAAACTTAACTAACTATCTAACTTAACTTAACTTAACTTAACTTAACTTAACTTAACTGAACTTGAACGTAACTGAACGTAACTTGACTGAACTAACTTAACTTAACTGTAACTTAACTTAACTTAACGTAAACTTAACGTAACTTAACTTGACTTAACTTAACTTGAACTTAACTTAACGTAACGTTAACTTAACTGAACTTACTACGTAACTTAACTAACGTAACTTTACTTAACTTAACTTAACTTAACGTAACTTAACTTAACTGAAACTTAACGTAACTATTAACTGTAACTTAACTTAACTTAACTTAACTTAACTTAACTTAACGTGAACTTAACTTAACGTAACGTGAACTTAACTAACTTAACTGTACTTAACTTAACTTAACTAACTGAACTTAACTGAACTAACGGAACTTAACTTAACTTAACTTAACTTAACTTAACGTAACTTAACTTAACTTAACTTAACTTAACTTAACTTAACTTAACTTAACTGAACTTAACTTAACTGTAACTGTAACGTAACTAACGTTAACTAACGTTAACTTAACTTAACTTAACTTAACTTAACTTAACTTAACTTAACTTACTTAACGTAACTAACTTAACTTAACTTAACTTAACTTAACTAACTTAACTTAACTTAACTTAACTTAACTTAACTTAACTTAACTTAACTTAACTTAACTAACTTAACTTAACTTAGACGTTAACTTACTTAACTTAACGTAACTTAACTTAACTTAACTGTACTTAACTTAACTTAACTTAACTTAACTTAACTTAACTTACTTAACTGAACTTAACTTAACTTAACTGAACTTAACTTAACTTAACTGAACTTAACTTAACGTAACTAACTTAACTTAACTTTAACTTACTTAAGCTTAACTTAACTTAAGCTTAACTAACTTAACGTCTAACGTTAACTGTAACTTAACTTGAAACTGTACTTAACTTAACTTAACTTAACTGAACTTAACTTAAACTGAACTTAACTGGACTTAACTTAACTACTTAACTAACTTAACTTAACTTTAACTTAACCTTAACTTAACTAACTTAACCTTACTTAACTTAACCTAACTTAACTAACTTAACTTGAAACTTACGAACTTACTTAACTTAACGTAACTGAACTTAACTTAACTTGAACTTAACTTAACGTAACTTAGAACTTAACGTAACGTGAACTTTAACTTAACTTAACTTAACTTAACTTAACTTACTCTGAACTTAACGTAACTTAACTTAAGCTTACTACTTTAACTTACTTATACTGTAACGTAACTGAACTTAACTGTAACTTAAACTTAACTTAACTTAACGTACTTAACTTAACTGTAACCTGAACTTAACTTAACTTAACTTAACTAACGTTAACTTAACGTAACTACTTAACTTAACTGTAACTTAACGTAACTTAACTTAACTTAACTTAACTTAACTTGAACTTAACTTAACTGAACGTAACGTACTAACTTACGTAACCTTAACTTAACTTAACTTAACTTAACTGGAACTTAACTAACTTAACTGTAACTGAACTACTTAAACTAACTTACTTAACTGAACTTAACTTAACTTAATCGTAACGTAACTTAACTTAACTAACTTAACTTAACTTAACGTAACTTAACTGACTAACGTAACTTAGAACGTACTTAACTACGAACTTAACTTAACTTACTTAACTTAACTAACTGTAACTTAACGTAAACTGTTAACTGAACTTAACTAACTAACGTAACTTAACTGAACTAACTTAACTGACTTAACTTAACTTAACTACTGAAACTTAACTGAACGTAACTTAACTTGAACTTAACGTACTTACTTAAACTTAACTTAACTTAACTTAACTTACGTAACTTAACTTAACTTAACTTAACTTAACCTTAACTTAACTTACGTAACTTAACGTACTTAACTTAACTTAACTAACTTACTAACTTAACTTAACGTAACTTAACTTACTTAACTTAACTTAACTTAACTTAACTTAACTGTACTTAACTTAACTGAACTTACTTAACTAACGTACTTAACTTAACTTACTAACTTAGACTTAACTTAACTTAACTTAACTTAACTTAACTTAACTAACTTAACTTAACTTAACGTAACTGTAACTTAACTAACTTACGTAACCTTAACGTAACCTTAACTTAACTTAGAACGTGAACTTAACCTTAACTAACTGACTTAACTTAACTTAACTTACTTAACTGTAACTTGAACTTAACTGAACTTAACGTTAACTTACTAACGTAACTTAACGTAACTTAACTAACGTACTTAACTTAACTTAACGTAACTTAACTTAACTTAAACTTAACTTAACTTAACTTGAACTTAACTTAAACTTAACTTAACTTAGACTTTAACTGAACTTAACTTAACTGAAACCTTAACTTAACTTAACTTAACTTAACTTAACTTTAACTAACTTAACGTAACGTAACTTAAACTGTAACTTAACTGAACTGAACTCGTAACTTACTTAACTTAACTTAACTTAACTTAACTTAACTTAACTTAACTTAACTTAACGAACTTAACTTAACTTGAACGTAATCTTAACTTAACTTAACTTAACTTAACTTAACTTAACTTACTTAACTTAACTTAACTTAACTTAACTTAACTTAACCTTAACTTAACTTAACTTAACTTAACTTAACTTAACGTTACTTAACTTAACTTAACTTAACTTAACTTAACTTTAACTTAACTTAACTTAACTTAACTTAACTTAACTGAACTTAACTTACTAACTTAACTTAACTTAACTTAACTTAACTTAACTTAACTTAACTTTAACTTAACTTAACTGAACTTAACTTAACGTAACCGTAACTTAAACTTAACGTAACTTAACTGAACGTAACTTAACGTAACTTAACTTTAACTTAACTTAACTTAACTTAACGTTAACTTAACGTAACTTAACTTAACACTAACTTAACTTAACTTAACTTAACTACTTAACTTAACTGAACTTAACTTAACTTACTGAACTTAACTTAACTTAACTTATACTTAACTTAACGTTAAACTTAACTTAACTGAACTTAACTTGAACTTAACTTAACTTAACTGAACTTAACTTAACTTAACTTAACTGTAACTTAACTTAAACTTAACTTAACTGAACCTTAACTGAACTTAACTTAACTTATCTGAACTTAACTTACTTAACTTAACTTAACTTAACGTAACTTAACTTGAACTTACTTACTTAACTTAACTTAAACTTAACTTAACGTAACTGTACTACTTAACTTAACTTAACTTAACTTACGTAACTTAACTTAACTTAACTTAACTGTAACTTAACTTAACTTAACTTAACTTAACTGAACTAACTTAGACTGAACTTAACTTAACTGTAACTTAACTTAACTTAACGTAACTTAACTGTAACTTAACTTACTTAACTTAACTTAACTGTAACTTAACCGTAACTTAACTTAACTTACTTAACTTTAACTTAACTTAACTTATACTTAACGACTAACTTAACTTAACTTTACTTAACGTAACCGTAACTTAACTGAACTTAACTTAACGTTAACGTAACTTAACTTTAACTAACTTAACTTACTTAGACTTAACTTAACTTACTTACTTAACTTAACTTAACTTAACTTAACTTAACTGAACTTAACTTAACTTAACTTAACTGAACTTAACTTAACTTAACTTAAACTTAACTTAACTTAACTTAACTTAACCTTAACTAACTTAACTTAACTTAACTTAACTTAACTTAACTTGAACTTAACTTAACTTAACGTTACTTAACTTAACTTAACTTAACTTAGACTTACTGAACTGTAACTTAACTTTAACTGCTAACTAACCTAACTTTAACTTACTTTACTTAACTTAACTTAACTTAACTTACTTAACGAACTTAACTTGAAACGTAAACTTAACTTAACTTAACTTGAACTTTAACTGTAGTACTGAACTTGTAACTTAACTTGAACTTAACTGATAACTTGAACTTAACTGAACTAACTTAACTTAACTTAACTTAACGTAAACTTAACTTAACTTTAACTTAACTTAACTTAACTTAACTTAACTTACTTAACTTAACTTACTTAACGTAACTGACTTAACTTAACTTAACTTAACTTAACTTAACTTAACTGAACTTAACTTAACTTAACTTACGTAACTTAACGTAACTTAACTTCAACTTAACTTAACTTAACGTAACTTAACTTAACTTAACTTAACTTAACTTAACTGACTACTTCTTAACTGAACTTAACTTTAACTAACTTAACTTAACTTAACTTAACGTAACCTTGAACTTAACTTAACTTAACTTTAACTTAACTTAACTTAACTGAACTTAACTTAACGTTAACTTACCTTAACTTAACATGAACTTAACTTAACTTAACTTAACTTAACTTAACGTAACTTAACGACTTAACTTAACTTAACTTAACTTAACTTAACTGTAAACTTAACTTAACTTAACTTAACTTAACTTAACTGAACTAACTTAACTTAACCTTAACTTAACTTAACCTTACTTAACTTAACTTTAACTTACGTAACTTAACTTAACTTTAACATAACTTAACTTACTTAACTTAACGGAACTTAACTTACTTAACTTAACTTAACTTAACTTAACTTAACATAACTTAACTTAACTTAACTTAATACTTAACTTAACTTAACTGAACTTAACTTAACTTAACTTAACTTAACTTAACGTAACTTAACTTAACGTTACTTTAACTTAACTTAACGTAACTTAACTCTGTAAGACTTACTATGTAACTTAACTTAACTTAACTGAACTTAACGTAACTTACCTTAACTTAACTTTAACTTAACTTAACGTTAACTTAACTTACTTAACTTAACTTACTTACTTAACTTAACTTAACTTAACTTAACTGTAACTTAACTTAACTTAACGTGTAACTTAACTTAACTTAACTGTAACTTAACTTAACTTAACTTAACTTAACTTAACTTAACTTAACTTAACTTAACTACTTAACTTAACTTAACTTAACTTAACTTAACTTAACTTATAACTTAACTTTAACTTAACTTAACTTAACTTAACTTAACTTAACTGTAACTTGAACGGTAACGTAACTTTAACGTGAACTTACTTACTTAAACTTAACTTAACTTACTGAACTGTAACGTAACTTAACTAGTAACTTAACTGAACTTAACTTAACTTAACTTAACTTAACGTAACTTAACTTAACTGAACGTAACTTAACTTAACTTAACTTAACTTAACTTAACTTAACTTAACTTAACTTAACTACTTAACTTAACTGAACTTAACTTAACTTAACTTAACTTGAACTTGAACTGTAACTTAACTTAACTTAACTTACTTAACTTAACTTAACTTAACTTAACTTAACTTAACTTAACGTACTTAACTTAACTTGAACTTAACTTAACTTAACTTAACTTACTAACTTAACTTAACCTTAACTTAACGTTAACGTAACTTAACTTAACTTAACTTAACTTAACTTAACTAACTTAACTGAACGTTAACTTAACTTAACTTAACTTAACGTTAGACTTAACTTACTTAACTTAACTTAACTTAACTTAACTTAACTTAACTTAACTTAACGTACTTAACTTAACGTAACTAACTGAACGTAACTGTAACTTAACTTAACTTAAGCTTTAACTTAACTTAACTTAACTGAACTTAAAGACTTAACTTAACTTAACTTAACTTAACTTAACTTAACTAACTTAACTTAACTTACTAAACTAACGTACTGAACTTAACTTAACTTAACTTAACTTAACTTAACTTAACTGAAACTTAACTTAACGTAACTTAACTTAACTTAACTTGAACTTAACGTAACTTAACTGAACTTTAACTTAACTTAACTTACTTAACTTAACTTAACTTAACGTAACTTAACGTAACTGTAACTTAACTTAACTTAACTTAACTTAACTTAACTTAAACTTAACTTACTTAACTTAACTTAACTTAACTTAACTTAGACTTACTTAACCTGTAACTTACTTAACGATGAACTAACTTAACTTAACTTAACTTACTGAACTTAACTTAAACTTAACTTAACTTAACTTAACTTAACTTAACTTAACTGTAACTTTAACTTTAACTTAACGTTAACTTAACTTAACTTAACTTAACTTAACTTAACTTACCTTAACTTAACTTAACTTAACTTAACTTAACTTAACCTTAACTTACAACTTAACTTAACTTAACTTTAACTTAACTTAACTTACTGAACTTAACTTAACTTAACTTAACTGAACTTAACTTAACTTAACTGTAACTTTAACTTAACGTAACTTAACTTAACGTAACTAACTTAACTTAACTGAACTTACTTAACTTAACTTAACTTAACTTGAACTTACTACTTAACTTAACTTAACTTAACTTAACTTAACTTAAACTTAACTTTAACTTAAACTTAACTTACTAACTTAACTAACTTAACTTAACTTAACTTAACTTAAACTTAACTTAACGTACTTGATCTAACTTAACTAACTTAACTTAATCTAACTTAACTTAACTTACTTAACTTAACTTAACTTAACTTAACTTAACTGAACTTAACTTTAACGTAACTTAACTTAACTTAACTTAACTTAACTTAACCTTAACTTAACGTAACTGAACTTAACTTAACTGAACGTTAACTTAACTTTAACTTAACTGAAACTTAACTGAACTTAACGTAACTAACTTAACTTAACTTAACGGAACTTACTTACTGAACTTAACTTAACTTGGAACTTAACTTAACTTACTTAACTTAACTGAACTTAACTTAACTTAACTGTAACTTAACTTAACTTAACGTTTAACTTTAACTTAACTTAACTTTAACTTAACTTAACTTAACTTAACTTAACTGAACTTAACTTAACTAACTTAACTTAACTACTGTAGTAACTTAACTTAACTTAACTTTAACTTAACTTAACTTACCTTGTAACTTACTTACTTAACTTAACTTAACGTAACTTAAACTTAACTTAACTTACTTAACTTAACTGTACTTATACGTGAACTTAACTTAACTTAACTTACTTAACTTAACTTAACTAACTTAGACTTAACTGAACTTAACTTAACTTAACTTAACTAACTTAACTTAACTTTAACTTAAACTTAACTTAACTTAACTTAACTTAACTTAACTTAACGTTAACTTAACTTAACTTAACTTAACTTAACTTAACTTAACTTTAACTTAACTTTAGACTTAACTTAACTTAACTAACTTAACTTAACTTTAACTTAACGTAACGTAACTTAACTTAACTTAACTTAACTTAGACTTACTTAACTTAACTTACTTAACGTAACTTAACTTAAACTTAACTTAACTTAACTTAACTTAACTGAACTTAACTTAACGTAACTTAACTTAACTTAACTTAACTTAACTTAACTTAACTTAACTTAACTGAACTTAACTTACTTATACTTAACTTAACTTAACTTAACTTAATTTAACTTAACTTAACTTACTTAACTTAACTTAACTTAACTTAACTTAACTTTAACTTAACTTAACTTAACTTAACTGTAACTTAACTTAACTTAACGTGAACTTACTTAGACTTAACTTAACTACTTAACTTAACTTAACTGAACTTAACTTAACTTAACTTAACTGAACTTAACTTAACGTAACTACTTAACTTAACTTAACTTAACTTAACTTAAACGTTAACTTAACTTAACTTAACTTAACTTAACTTAACTTAACTTACTTAACTTAACTAACTTAACTTAACTTAACTTAACTAACTTAACTGAACTTAACTTAACTTAACTTAACTTAACTTACTTAACTTAACTTAACTTAACTTGAACTTAACTGAACTTAACTTAACTTAACTTAACGTACTGAACTTAACTGTACTTAACTTTAACTTAACTGTAACTTAACTGAACTTAACTTAACGTTAACTTAACTACTAACTTAACTTAACGTTAACTTAACTGTAACTTTAACTTAACTTAACTGAACTTAACTTAACTTAACTTGACTTAACTTAACTGTAACTTGAACTTAACTTAACTTAACTTAACTTAACTTAACTTAACGTAACTTAACTTAACTTAACTTAACTTAACCTAACTTAACTGAACTTAACTTAACTTAACTTAACGTAACTTACTTAACTTAACTTAACTTAACTTAACGTTAACTTAACTAACTTAACTTAACTTAACGTTAACTTAACTTAACGTTAACGTAACTTAACTTAACTTAACTTAACTTAACTACTTAACTTAACTTAACTTAACTTAACTTAACTTAACGTTAACTTAACTTAACTTATACTTAACTTAACTTAACTTAAACTGTAACTTAACTAACTTAACTTAACTTACTTACTTAACTTACTTAACGTAAACTTTACTACTTAACTTAACTTTAACTTAACTTAACTTAACTTAACTTAACGTAACTTAACGTAACTTAACTTAACTAACGTACTTAACTTAACTTAACTTTAACTTAACTTAACTTAACTGAACTGTAACTTAACTTACTTAACTTAACTTAACTTAACTTACGTTAACTTAACTTAACTTAACTTAACTTAACGTTAACTTGAACCTTAACTGTAACTTAACTTAACTTAACTTAACTTGAACTTAACTTAACTTAACTTAACTTAACTTAAACTTAACTTAACTTACTGAACTTAACTGGAACTGTGAACTAACTTAACTTAACTTAACTTAACTTAAACTTAACTAACTTAACTTAACTTAACTTAACTTGTAACTTAACTTAACTTAACTTAACTTAACTTAACGTTAGCTGAAACTTTAACTTACTTAACTTAACTTGAACGTAACTTAACTTAACGTTAACTTAACTTAACTGTAACGTTAACTACGTAACGTAACTGTAACTTAACTTACTTAACTTAACTTAACTTAACTTATACTTAACTTAACGAACTTAACGTGTACTTACTTAACTTAACTTAACTAACTTAACTTACTTAGAACTTAACCTTAACTAACTTAACTGTAACTTAACTTAACTTAACTTAACTTAACTTAACTTAACTTAACTTAACGTAACTTAAGCGTACTTGAACTTACTTAACTACGTAACTGAACTTAACTGTAACTTAACTTAACTTAACTGAACTTAACTTAACTTAACTTAACTTTAACTTAACTTAACTTAACTTAACTTTAACGTTAACTTAACTTAACTTAACTTAACTTAACTTAACTTAACTTAACTTGAACTTAACTGAACTTAACTTAACTTAACTAAACTGTAACTTAACTTAACTTAACTACTTAACTTAACTTAAACTTAACTTAACTTAACGTAACTAACTTAACTAACTTAACTACTTAACTTAACTTAACTTAACTTAACTTAACTTAAACTTAACTTAACTTTAACTTAACTTAACTTAACTTAACTTTAACTTAACTTAACTTAACTTAACTTAACTGAACTTAACTTAACGTAACGTAACGTTAACTTAACTGTAACTTAACTTAACTTAAACTTAACTTAACTTAACTGGTACTTAACTTAACTTAACTTAACTTAACTACTTAACTTAACTAACTTAACGTAACTTAACTTAACTTAACTTAACTTAACTTAACTTAACTTAACTTAACTGTAACTTACGTAACTTAACTTACTAACTTAACTTAACTTAACTTAACTTACTTAACTTAACTTAACTTAACTTAACTTAACTTAACTTAACTTAACTTACTTAACTGAACTAACTTAACTTAACTTAACTTAACTTAACTTACTTAACGTTAACTTAAACTGAACTTACTTAACGGAACTTAACGTAACTTAAACTTACTTAACTTAACTTAACTTAACTTAACTTAACTGTAACTTAACTTAACTTAACTTAACTGAACTTTAACGTAACTTAACGTTAACTTAACTTACTTAACTTAACTTAACTTAACTTAACTTAACTTAACTTAACGTTAACTTAACTTAACTTAACGTACTAACTTAACTTAACTTAACTTAACCTTAACTTAACTTAACTTAAACTTAACTTAACTTACCTTAACTTAACTTAACTTTACTTAACTGAACTTAACTTAACTTGAACTTGAAACTAACTCTAACTGAACGTAACTTAACTTAACTGAACTTAACTTATACTTAACTTAACTTAAACTTAACGGATTAACTTAACTTAACTTAACTAACTTAACTTAACTTACTTAACTTACTTAACTTAACTTGAACTTAACTAACTTAACTAACTTAACTGAACTTAACTTAACTTAACGTTAACTACTTAACTGAACTTAGACTTAACTTAACTGTAACTTAACTGTAAACTTAACGTGAACTGAACTTAACGTACTAACTTAACTTAACTTAACTTAACTTAACTACTTAACTTACTACTTGAACTTAACTGAACTTAACTTGTAACTTAACTTAACTTAACTTAACTTAACTTGAACTTAACTTAACTTAGACTTAACTTAACTTAACTTAACTTAGACTTAACTTAACTGTAACTTAACTTAACTTAAACTTAACTTAACTTGAACTTAACGTACTTAACTGTAACTAACGTATTACTTAACGTAACGTAACTTAACTTAACTTAACTTAACTTAACTTAACTTAACTTACATAACTAACTTTAACTTAACTTAACTTAACTTAACTTAACTTAACTGTACTTAACTTAACTTAACTTAACGTAACTAAACGTAACTTAACTTAACGTAACTTAACTTAACTTAACTGAACTAACTTAACTTAAACTGAACTTAACTTAACTTAACTTGTAACTTAACTTACTGAACGAACTTACTGTAAATTAACTTAACTGAACTTAACTTAACTGAACTTAACTTAACTTAACTTAAACTTAACTTAACTAACTGAACTTAACTTAACGTAGAAGCGTACTTAACTTAACTTAACTTAACGAACTTAACTTAACTTAACGTAACTGAACTTAATCTTAACTTAACTTAACTTAACTTAACTGAACTTTGTAACTTAACTAAACTAACTTGAACTTAACTTAACTTAACTGAACTTAACGTGAACTTAACTTAACTTAACTTTAAGCTTAACT
The DNA here is from genome assembly GCA_036785665.1 of Chirona hameri. Classification (NCBI taxonomy): domain Eukaryota; kingdom Metazoa; phylum Arthropoda; class Thecostraca; order Balanomorpha; family Balanidae; genus Chirona; species Chirona hameri. The sequence goes on along the minus strand of JAXIVJ010005489.1, from coordinate 53,699 downwards.
GTAACGTAACTTAAACTGAACTTAACTTAACTTAACTTTAACTTAACGTTAACTTAACTTAACTTAACTTAACTTAACTTAACTTAACTTTAACTATAACTTAACTTAACTTAACCTTACTACTTAACTAACTTAACGTCTAACTTAACTTAACTTACGTAACTTAACTTAACTTAACTTAACTTGAACTTACTAACTTAACTTAACTTAACTTAACTTAACTTGTAACTGAACTGAACTTAACTTAACTGTAACCTTAACTTGAACTTGTAACTTAACTTAACTTAACTAACTTAACCGTAACTTAACTTAAACTGAACTTAACTTAACTTAACTTAACTTAACGTAACTTACTTAACTTAACTTAACTTAACGTTGAACTGAACTTAACTTAACTTAACTTAACTTAACTAACTTAACTTAACTTAACGTAACTTAACGTGACTTAACTTACGTAACTTAACTTTAATTAGACTTAACTTAACTTAACTTAACCGTAACTCTCTATAACTTAACTTACTACCGTCTAGCGTACCCCTGCTCTCACGCCTAAGCGCTAACCTACACCCTACCCTCACCCCACCCCACCCCACCGCCACCCCACCCCACCCCACCCCACCCCTCCACCACCCACACACCCCACCCCACCCCACCCCTCCCCCACCCCACCCCACCCCACCCCACCCCTCCCCACCCCACCCCTCCCCACCCCACCCCACCCCACCCCTCCCCACCCCACCCACCCCACCCCAACCCACCCCACCCCTCCCCACCCCACCCCCACCCCACCCCACCCCACCCCACCCCACCCCACCCCACCCCACCCCTCCCCACCCCACCCCACCCCACCCCTCCCACCCCACCCCACCCCACCCTCAGCCCCACCCCACCCCACCCCACCACCACCCCACCCCACCCCACCCCTCCCCACCCCACCCCTCCCCACCCACCCACTCCCACCCCACCCCTCCCCACCCCACCCCACCCCACCCCACCCCACCCCAACCACCCCACCCCTCCCCACCCCACCCCACCCCACCCCACACCACCCCACCCCACCCCATCCCACCCCACCCCACCCCACCCCAACCCACCCCACCCCACCCCACCCCACCCCACCCACCCCACCCCACCCCACCCCACCCCTACCCACCCCACCCCTCCCCACCCCACCCCACCCACCCACCCCACCCCTCCCC
>JAXIVJ010005489.1:0-30000 GCA_036785665.1 Chirona hameri | reverse complement strand
CCTAACCTAACCTAACCTAACCTAACCTAACCTAACCTAACCTAACCTAACCTAACCTAACCTAACCTAACCTAACCTAACCTAACCTAACCTAACCTAACCTAACCTAACCTAACCTAACCTAACCTAACCTAACCTAACCTAACCTAACCTAACCTAACCTAACCTAACCTAACCTAACCTAACCTAACCTAACCTAACCTAACCTAACCTAACCTAACCTAACCTAACCTAACCTAACCTAACCTAACCTAACCTAACCTAACCTAACCTAACCTAACCTAACCTAACCTAACCTAACCTAACCTAACCTAACCTAACCTAACCTAACCTAACCTAACCTAACCTAACCTAACCTAACCTAACCTAACCTAACCTAACCTAACCTAACCTAACCTAACCTAACCTAACCTAACCTAACCTAACCTAACCTAACCTAACCTAACCTAACCTAACCTAACCTAACCTAACCTAACCTAACCTAACCTAACCTAACCTAACCTAACCTAACCTAACCTAACCTAACCTAACCTAACCTAACCTAACCTAACCTAACCTAACCTAACCTAACCTAACCTAACCTAACCTAACCTAACCTAACCTAACCTAACCTAACCTAACCTAACCTAACCTAACCTAACCTAACCTAACCTAACCTAACCTAACCTAACCTAACCTAACCTAACCTAACCTAACCTAACCTAACCTAACCTAACCTAACCTAACCTAACCTAACCTAACCTAACCTAACCTAACCTAACCTAACCTAACCTAACCTAACCTAACCTAACCTAACCTAACCTAACCTAACCTAACCTAACCTAACCTAACCTAACCTAACCTAACCTAACCTAACCTAACCTAACCTAACCTAACCTAACCTAACCTAACCTAACCTAACCTAACCTAACCTAACCTAACCTAACCTAACCTAACCTAACCTAACCTAACCTAACCTAACCTAACCTAACCTAACCTAACCTAACCTAACCTAACCTAACCTAACCTAACCTAACCTAACCTAACCTAACCTAACCTAACCTAACCTAACCTAACCTAACCTAACCTAACCTAACCTAACCTAACCTAACCTAACCTAACCTAACCTAACCTAACCTAACCTAACCTAACCTAACCTAACCTAACCTAACCTAACCTAACCTAACCTAACCTAACCTAACCTAACCTAACCTAACCTAACCTAACCTAACCTAACCTAACCTAACCTAACCTAACCTAACCTAACCTAACCTAACCTAACCTAACCTAACCTAACCTAACCTAACCTAACCTAACCTAACCTAACCTAACCTAACCTAACCTAACCTAACCTAACCTAACCTAACCTAACCTAACCTAACCTAACCTAACCTAACCTAACCTAACCTAACCTAACCTAACCTAACCTAACCTAACCTAACCTAACCTAACCTAACCTAACCTAACCTAACCTAACCTAACCTAACCTAACCTAACCTAACCTAACCTAACCTAACCTAACCTAACCTAACCTAACCTAACCTAACCTAACCTAACCTAACCTAACCTAACCTAACCTAACCTAACCTAACCTAACCTAACCTAACCTAACCTAACCTAACCTAACCTAACCTAACCTAACCTAACCTAACCTAACCTAACCTAACCTAACCTAACCTAACCTAACCTAACCTAACCTAACCTAACCTAACCTAACCTAACCTAACCTAACCTAACCTAACCTAACCTAACCTAACCTAACCTAACCTAACCTAACCTAACCTAACCTAACCTAACCTAACCTAACCTAACCTAACCTAACCTAACCTAACCTAACCTAACCTAACCTAACCTAACCTAACCTAACCTAACCTAACCTAACCTAACCTAACCTAACCTAACCTAACCTAACCTAACCTAACCTAACCTAACCTAACCTAACCTAACCTAACCTAACCTAACCTAACCTAACCTAACCTAACCTAACCTAACCTAACCTAACCTAACCTAACCTAACCTAACCTAACCTAACCTAACCTAACCTAACCTAACCTAACCTAACCTAACCTAACCTAACCTAACCTAACCTAACCTAACCTAACCTAACCTAACCTAACCTAACCTAACCTAACCTAACCTAACCTAACCTAACCTAACCTAACCTAACCTAACCTAACCTAACCTAACCTAACCTAACCTAACCTAACCTAACCTAACCTAACCTAACCTAACCTAACCTAACCTAACCTAACCTAACCTAACCTAACCTAACCTAACCTAACCTAACCTAACCTAACCTAACCTAACCTAACCTAACCTAACCTAACCTAACCTAACCTAACCTAACCTAACCTAACCTAACCTAACCTAACCTAACCTAACCTAACCTAACCTAACCTAACCTAACCTAACCTAACCTAACCTAACCTAACCTAACCTAACCTAACCTAACCTAACCTAACCTAACCTAACCTAACCTAACCTAACCTAACCTAACCTAACCTAACCTAACCTAACCTAACCTAACCTAACCTAACCTAACCTAACCTAACCTAACCTAACCTAACCTAACCTAACCTAACCTAACCTAACCTAACCTAACCTAACCTAACCTAACCTAACCTAACCTAACCTAACCTAACCTAACCTAACCTAACCTAACCTAACCTAACCTAACCTAACCTAACCTAACCTAACCTAACCTAACCTAACCTAACCTAACCTAACCTAACCTAACCTAACCTAACCTAACCTAACCTAACCTAACCTAACCTAACCTAACCTAACCTAACCTAACCTAACCTAACCTAACCTAACCTAACCTAACCTAACCTAACCTAACCTAACCTAACCTAACCTAACCTAACCTAACCTAACCTAACCTAACCTAACCTAACCTAACCTAACCTAACCTAACCTAACCTAACCTAACCTAACCTAACCTAACCTAACCTAACCTAACCTAACCTAACCTAACCTAACCTAACCTAACCTAACCTAACCTAACCTAACCTAACCTAACCTAACCTAACCTAACCTAACCTAACCTAACCTAACCTAACCTAACCTAACCTAACCTAACCTAACCTAACCTAACCTAACCTAACCTAACCTAACCTAACCTAACCTAACCTAACCTAACCTAACCTAACCTAACCTAACCTAACCTAACCTAACCTAACCTAACCTAACCTAACCTAACCTAACCTAACCTAACCTAACCTAACCTAACCTAACCTAACCTAACCTAACCTAACCTAACCTAACCTAACCTAACCTAACCTAACCTAACCTAACCTAACCTAACCTAACCTAACCTAACCTAACCTAACCTAACCTAACCTAACCTAACCTAACCTAACCTAACCTAACCTAACCTAACCTAACCTAACCTAACCTAACCTAACCTAACCTAACCTAACCTAACCAAAGGAGCCACATCGTCTTGTTTCGGGACCATATAGTCTTGGTATAAAGCCGATATGGCTTATCATTTTTTAGGGGTCCAAACATTTTTGAGGGGGTTGCTGATTTTTGTACACGTACCCCTGACATTCCTCTATCTAAAATTGGTTTCACTTTTTATGCTACTCACCTAACATTTTATGCTACCGTCGTTTTAAGAAATAGTTTTTCGTCGAAAATGCCACTTTCGACAAATGGATATAAAACCTATGTTTTTTTTCCTACCCGGATGAAATTTCGTGTCGATTTCTATCTCTTTATCCTGCTCTTACCTACCGCCTTGGTTTTTAACCTACTCGATTTCCATATTTTCGAAAAATCGCCAAATGAGGCCAAAATATGATGACAGGGTATCAGATCACTGATAGCTATGTACAATCAACTAAAGTCATAGCTTCCCATGTAAACCTACACAATGGAATAACTTTAAAACTACTTATCTGATTTTCAATCCGTTTGAAAAATCGGACTCCCCCTGAAATTCTACATCCGAACAGCTATCATTTTTTTCAAAAAAAACATAGGGGGCGCCAAAGTCGTTTTTTAATATTTTTGTAACTTACCTACTTTTTTTCTTACTTAAGATTTTAAAAATACGAGATAGTCAAAAGATGCAACGTGAAAAACTGCATCTTTTGGCAGGTCGGAAATGTTATTATTATTTTTTTTTTAATTTTAAAATTGTAAAATAGCAAAAAAGTGATGGTTTTTTATTTTTAAGTCTTTTGGTATGGCATTTTTTGCAAAACTGTACTTGAAGCAAAGAAAGAACGTAAGACGGCGAATTTTTAGAAACAGAGAAATCAAAAATCGGTAAAGAAGTTTTTGAGATATGAGGGATCACATATTCAAATTGACGCGTTCACAAAATTTTCAAAGTCCCAAATATCAAAGACGGAAAACGTTAAGTAAGGATTTTTTTGTTTAGTATACCTTAGAATTAGCTATATTTTCCGTTTTTGGCATTTTCAAAAATCGAAAGTTTTTTGAGTATATGTTTTTTGGATTTTACTTTTTTGATTTCGATTGATAAAAATATGGTAGAAGTTTGGATTTCACACATTTTGAACCTCTTGACATTTTGTCGTACATGGAGTTTCAAGCGACTTAATAGCTAAAAACGTTTTGGCGGGAAAAAACTGGAAAAATTCCAATTGAATGAGAGCATTGTGCTATAGCTCATAAGAAGCGCAATGAGATGCTGAATTCGAATCTGAAATCAAAAACCAGAAAAAGCTTATGACAAAGACGCTATAATTGTTTACCGATCTTTTAAAAAAAAATTGGTTTTGAGTATTTTGACAAAATGAAATAAACATCATATGTGGAATTGCATGGAACATCCACATCCGGTTTCATATTTGAAATCCCTTTGTAAGTTTTTGAGTTATTCAGCTCCAAATAGTCCAAAATATATATGCGTCAAACTTTTGATGGACATTTTTTTTTAAAGTTTTGAAACATGTTTCTCGTACAACTCAGCGAGCTGAACAAGAATCTTTTTTCTATTTTCTTCTAGCTCTAATGGTTTTTTAGTAATAGCGGTTACCATTTTAAGGAATTTAACACGTCATTTCTTAAACATGGCTCAGTGTATATGCTCATAACGTGCTCAATATTAGACCAATCTTAAAACAAAAGACATTTTTGGATTCAGCAAGAACGGGGCATCATTTTTCAAGTATGGAGACCCTTTAATCTATATTTATATTTTCTGTTTTTGGCCTAACAAAAAAATCAAAAGTTTTTTGAGCATATGTGTTTTGGATTTTACTTTTTTTATTTCGATTGATACAAATATGGTAGAAGTTTGGATTTCACACATTTTGAACCTCATGACATTTTGTTGTACATGGAGTTTCAAGCGACTTAATGGCTAAAAACCTTTTGGCGGGAAAAAACTGGAAAAATTCCAATTGAATGACAGCATTGTGCTATAGCTCATAAGAAGCGCAATGAGATGCTGAATTCGAATCTGAAATCAAAAACCAGAAAAAGCTTATGACAAAGACGCTATAATTGTTTACCGATCTTTTCAAAAATGTTGTTTTTGAGTATTTTGACAAAATGAAATATACATTAGATGTGGAATTGTATGGAACATCCAAATCCGATTTCATATTTGAAATCCCTTTGTAAGTTTTTGAGTTATTCAGCTCCAAATAGTCCAAAATATATATGCGTCAAACTTTTGATGGACAATTTTTTTTTAAGTTTTGAAACATGTTTCTCGTACAACTCAGCGAGCTGAACAAGAATCTTTTTTCTATTTTTTTCTAGCTCTATGGGTTTTTGAGTAATTGCAGGTTTAACTTCAGAATGTCGGCCAGCCGCTGCCACGTGGTCTATCGGCTGCTGCCGGTAACGACGGCAGCGACCTTGGCGTCGACGGCGACGCTGGACACCCCTGCCGGCCGGCCCGACGGTATCTTGGCCACTCCAGTCATTCTGTGTCGCGCACTGAGGACGTTCGGTTCGCTGTGCAACGCTGTGAATAACTGTGACTGTGAGTGTGATAAGCTGTGCTGACGTGAAGACAGGAACGTTTTGAAACGGTGAGTGCTGAATTAGCCTAAAATCGCTCAAGAAGCTTTGTTGTTTCTGTCAGACTTCCCACTGTCTTTCCTGAATTAATGTATGATATATGATAGAGGGTTCAGTTTCACACATTTTGTACCTTTAGACATTTCGTTGTACATAGATTTTCAAGAAAGTTAAAGGCTTAAAACATGAAGATGGGGAAAAAATGAGAAATTTATAACTAATTCACAGCAGCTTGTTATATCTCATTAGAAGCGCAGTGTGATGGCGAGTTTGATTATCAAATAAAAAACAACAAAAAACAGAAGACAAAAAAGTTATTAATTAAAAAACGATCTTTTTTTCACGTCCCGATTTTTTGTTTTTGAGTGATTTAAAACAACAACATATGGTTCCGACGTAAGATTGGATGCTGAATCCAAATCTGCTTTCAAATTTGAAATCCGTTCATAACTTGTTGAGTTATGTTGTGCACATGAACGGCGTCGACGCCCTGCGTCCCCTGCCTTGTCATAAATCTGTCGGCCCGTCGAGCCGTTGGCCGCCGACGTTAAGGACATCCGACGGCGGCGACGCTGGTCATACAAAGCCTGCCTGTCCACCGGCTAAAGGGGAGGGGTGGAGGGCAAGCAGATGTAGTACTTTGGAAGGAAGGTGTCTTTTTAGAGTTGGATTGACAAGTTTTTGGACTTTTGACACTTGAATATTGTAGCTATCGGCGAGCTGAACAGGAATCTTTTTTTAATTTTATTTTATCTTTAATACTTTTTGAGTAATTGCGGTTTACAGTTTAAGAAATGTAATCAGTCGTTCCTTAAACATGACTCAGTGTATGTGCTCATAGCGTGCTTAATAGTTGTCGAATCTTAAAACAAAATATATTTTTGAAAACGTCATGAACGGGGCATCATTAAAGAAATGTTATCAGTCATTGCTTAAACATTGCTCAATGTATGTGCTCATAACGTATTTAAATATCGACAACGCATTTAAACATCGTTTTCTGCTCTTCCGCTCCTCTGTTCTCTGCTCCCCAGCTGTCGGCTGACGGGGCAATGGCTTTTTTCACCAGGGGGCTGGTGAAATTTGCGACTCCGCCTCGACCCCAACCAGGCCCAACCCGACCCCGCCCCACCCGCGCCCCGACCCCGCCCCTCCCCCGCCTAGACCCCGCCATGGTCCCGCCTCGACCCCGCCCCGACCCCGCCCCGACCCCGCCCTGACCCCTCCACAACCCCAACCAGCCCCAACGCGTACACATACATACAAACATACATACATACATACATACATACATACATACATACATACATACATACATACATACATACATACATACATACATACATACATACATGCATACATACATACATACATACATACATACATACATACATACATACATACATACATACATACATACACACATACACACATACACACATACCACATACCACGGTAGGCAGTGTTATTTTCCAATAGAAGGCTTGCATTAATGACTGTTTTATCTTTTTTCTAGAAGAAGAATGTCCGAAGAAAATCATCAGTATTCGGAGGAGGAAGATAGTAGGTCTGAGTGGTCGCCTCTGGGCCTCCAATTGTCGGATTCGGACGATTCGACATGCGAAGTTGCCAACCCGAAGGTGCCGGTGCGCCCTGAACCAAGCATCGGTGGCGTGGCCGCACTGCAGAGCGGTCTCGAGGGCTCCTCGGCCCAGCAGTGGGTGTCGCCGCCATCGCCTCCCGACGCTGACGCCGCCGGCGCCGCCGGCTCCTCGACGCCGCCGACGGCACCGCCTGCCGCCGCCGCCGCGCCTCCCTTGCGGTATTGGAGTCCGCCGGTGGGGTGGACCGAGCTTGAGAGAGGCCACCTGTGGTGCCCTGCGAGCGGTCGCCTTGTGGCCACCCGGAAGATCGGGCGGCACCTGCGAGGCAAGACCGGAAAGTGCGTGGTTGGGGAAAATTGTCCCCTCCGCCAGCCTGGGCAGCTTGTTACATTCAAGCATGTCGACGCTCAAAATTCTGTCACTTGCTCCTGCGGAAAGGAGATAGTGGCCCGTAAAATAAGCCTCCTAAAGGCAATCTATAACCATCTGACGCAGGCGACGTTGTCCCATAAGGACATGACGCAGCAGCAAGTGGAGGCACTGAAAGTGCAGCTCATCGGCCGAGGGTGGCGCACCGTCTCCCGGTGTGCCGTCGCCGGCGATCTCCTCGGCCTGCCCGTCATCGGCGAGGAGCCGCATGTTCCGGCTCTCCCTGCCGCAGAGCCGCAGCCTATGTCAAGGATGGCACGCATCCTGGCAGCTTCCGTAGCGAAGCTTGGTATGTTTGTCAAAAAGTGGACGGCCGATGACGTTTTTTCAGTGCAAACCAATGACTATGTGGGAGTTCTCCGCCGCGTGCTCCAGAAATCAGAAGTAACTGTGCCCGACTGGCGGTATGTGGTGACGTCGCCGACGTACCTGGACGCGGTGAAACGCACCATCGAGCTGGAGTTCCAGTCGCAACCACCGTCCGCCCGAGTGATAGTCGCTGCCCTAATAGCCTTCTGCAGGATTATGCAGGGGCGGCTGTTGACGCTGGACGACGACCTGCAGGTAAGTTAATGCTTTGTATACAATTTGTAACACAATGAGCCATGATTATGATGTTCGTCCGTCGATGTCAATATCAATCAACAATTATGCAAATTTTCATCTCTTTTCAGCCTGACTGGATCAGTGTCCTGGTCAGCGTGCAGGCGCTCGCGACCAGCACTGCTGGCTCGAACCGGCGCCAGGTAGCCGTACACAACGCCGAGCGTCAAGTGCGTCGCCAAGAGACGCCGCTCAACGTTGCGGCTGAGTTTGTGGAGCGGACCGAAGTGATCAGACTCGGCCAAACCTGGCTGCGCCAGCAGATGGCGCAACTGCCACGGACCGAGACGGAAGCCGTCCGGTAAGTCCCCACCTCTAATTTTAATCACAGTAGGAATGTCTCTAACTGACTCTGGATGAATTTCACCTTCTCTGTCTGACCCTGTCTAGTTCTGGCTGGTACACAGACACGCTCTGGCTGCGCGCAACGTGTGTTAAACACGTTTCTGACTGCCGACTTTGATGTAATGTTTTTTGTTCTCTTCAGATTCCGCCAGGTGCTGTTTGTGGTGCTGGTTCAGCTGGCCGGCCACCGGACCGGCATCTGGATCAACCTGACAGTGGCCGAGTTCCAAGCCAAGTTTTATACCGACGCTGGGGACTGCGGAATGATACACGTCGGAGGAAAGAACATGCGTGTCATGGGACCCACGACCATCTCTGTTGATATAGCAGCCGAAAAAGCGCTCGAATACTTCGTAAAGACCGTGCGGCCGCTGCTGCGGACCGCGGCACGGTCGTCGATGCTCCTTCCGGGCGTCCAGCCCCATAACCTAAGTAAAGTGGCAGATGTCTTCAATCTCAAGAAGGGGCGTCTGGAGGAGCTGAGCGGCGGCAATAACTGCCGCCGCTTTCACGCCTCGCTGACCTTCTCCCTGGCGGAGATGGGCCGCATGACGGCCGAACAAGTACGACTCGCGGCATTCTACCGCCGACACTCCGCAACGGTGGCCGAGCGGACGTACGAGTCGAGAAACCGGTCCAACCTGGACATGACCGTCCAGCGGCAAGTCCTGGCGGCCGCAGAGTGCTTAAACCCCGCCGCCGACGCTGAACCAGCCGCCGACGTTAAACCAGACCAGCGACCCGCGAAGCGGTGAGTCTTCATCATTCATGCCGATACAATCTGTCGCAGTTGCGCAATTCTGTCGTCTGAATTGGATGACTTTGCCGATGGCCTATGTAACGTGTTTATTGGTCTGCATGACTGGCGTCTTTTGTCTTACACAGGTTGAGGCTAGCGCTCGCTAGGCCTGCCGCCGCCGCCACCGACACCGACGCCGACGCCGACGCCGTCACCTCTACACCGCCGCCGCCATCGCCTCCCGCCGAGGCGTGCGCTGACAACTGGAGCCTTTCGTATACATCCTCGTGCGCTGACGATTTTAGCGACACCGAGGACCCCGCTCGCGAAGAAGACATCGCCGACGACGACGACGAAGCCGACCACCGGTGAGTTCCCATCACCCATGCCGCTACAATCTGTCGCAGATGTGCAAGTCTTGTTGTCTTAATTTGATGAGTGCGGCGACCGCCTGTATGACGTCCGTGTCTGACTTTCGTCTGTGCCTGACTGTTGTATTTCGTCTTCATCATAAGCACGATGTCCGAAGCCGAGGAAGAACAAGTCGCCATGGCCACCGCACTCGCTGCCTACTACGGTGGATCTTCTAGAGCCGCCGCCGTGCCCGCCGCCGACGCCGCCGCCGCCCTCGCGCCCCCGCCGCCATCGACATCCGCCACCGACACAACCGCCGACGCCGCCCTCGCGCCCCCGCCGCCATCGACAACCGCCACCGACACAACCGCCGACGCCGCCCTCGCGCCCCCGCCGCCATCGACATCCGCCACCGACACTACCGCCGACACCGCCTGCACAGCCGCGCCTGACGATAGCGCCAGCGAGGAAACAATTTTCGAAGAGGCGTCGCAGCTTTCAATCACCCCAGAGCTGCTACCCTGGTATAACTCCCGCCTGGCCAGAGGTAAAAGTACTCACCACCGATCGAACTGGACGGTAGGGGAGCTCGCAGTAGTTGATATGATGAGGGGACACAGCATTAATCCTACCATGTTTATGGTAACATCGTTCTTCGAGCGCAACCCGATGCTGAAGCTTCAGAATCGTAACATCAAGGCAGTGCTCCTCAAGCTCAGGGGAAAATACTGAGTCAAATAACAATTTGTCAATCACAGATTCTTTTTGTCACGTGACCTATTTTGTGCGCCGTGACCTTGACCTGTTGGAAACTGAAATTAACAGTTTCGAAAAATATTTTTGAACATTACAATGCTGATACCCTTGAAACGCCCTTGAAACCCCCAATTCACATTTTTCAAGAAAATTAAAAACGGTCGGGATGCACCCACTGTGGAATTCCCCAAGCTGCGACTCTTCTTCGAATATTGGTTCCTCGTTATTTAAAGCCGGGGTCTGTGTAGCAATGTAAACCCAGCCGACGCGGCTTCTCGCGGTTTGTGATGATGTGTGTCAGCGGTGTCTCGCCACTCGGCGGAGTCTAGACTCTGTCCCTGTTGGAAATAAATTGTTGGGAATCCTCCGCTCGCCAGGGCAGATAGGCTCGGCAGCGGGGAAGGCCCCGTGCACCGTGCAGCCGGTGCCGGGGCAGCGGCTAGCCACCGGCGTCGGGGCGCCGGACTAGCCCCCGGAGGGGGGTCAGCACCCTCCGCAGGCCAGCGACGTTCCCCGTGCCCTCGGAGGTCGTGGGTAACTCAGGCGTCGCAGGCATGGATATACGATGAGGCTTGGTCGACCTCACTCGTTCCGCGCTGCAGCGGAGGGCACCGGCTTGCTGACGGTCTCCGATCCGCAAAACGGGCGGAGACCAGCTGTGCCCCATGTAAATAGACCTCATTTTTTGGGGGGTGTATGACACAGTCATATAGCCAGCAATCGGGTCCAGACCAGCCTGTCTCATTCGTCATGAGCAGGTCACTTTGGTCTACCCGCCCCCCGGTTGGTGCTAAGCATTGCTGACAATTACGGCTCGGTCGAGATGGTCAAGAGAAAAGGGAAAATCCGGGTCCCTCTGGCACCAGCCAGGTGTCTGAACCTGTCTAGTATGTATGCATACATGTGCATATTATTAGTATTTACTTCCCGTCTCTCTCCTACAGATCGATCTGCTGGCGAGCACGTCGCCCTCCTCCATCGAAGCCATCGCCACCCAGCTCACGGCCCTGGATGGCCCCATTCGCGGCGGGTTCAGCGAGTTGCTCGCTGGTATGGCAGGAACCACACTCTGCTCTGACGAGAATCATGGCTGCAGCCGTAAATCGGGTCCACCCCGGCCGAGACGCACCGCCGTTGTTTGCTTAGCCCAGGCACCGTATCCGACCTACGCTGCTTGCTTACTGTTCCTGTGCATTTGTTTGTTTTGTTATGGCGCAAATAAAACACACCGTTCCTATGTAAGCCGTATTTTGATGGAAAGTGGATGGAAATGTATACGAGATCACATGACCAACAAGACTACAAAAAATTGGAAACAAGATTCTTCTTAGGCTTGCTGAGTTGTACAGGAAACATTTGTCAAAACTTAAACAAAAAATGTATATCAAAAGTTTGAGGTACGGCGTTTACCGTTGTTTTGCCACGACCCTAGAGGGTTATTCACAAGAAGCTAGGAAAGTTCCAAATACCTTAGAAGATAGCCCAAGACCTCCTCTTTCCAAATCTGGTATTGCTTTTGTTCTAGCCCCAAGATAAGTTGGTCAAAGAGTGGCGCAAAAAACACAAGACACCAAAAAAGCATTATCAACAAAGCTACAGGAAAATGGAAAAAAATATTCGTGTTCGGCTCGCTGAGTTTAACAGGAAACATGTTTCAAAACTAAAAAAAAAAATATATGTCAAAAGTTTGACACATATACATTTCACACACACATTTGTTTGCCACACACACATTCGTTTGTCAACTTTTCTTCTTTTTGAAAGCAGAATCAAACCTGCCATCAAATTCTGCTTCTTATGAGTTATAGCAGGTTGCTGTCATACAATATCGAAATTCACATTTTTTTCCCGCCAAAATGTTTTCAGCCTATAACTTTTTAAAAAAAAATTACACAAGAAAAATCAAGGGGTTGAAATTGTGTGATTTGTCATTATCTACCATATTCTTTTTAATAAAAAAAAAAAAAAAAATTATCAAAAAAGTTATACCACCCCAAACAACGTTTTTTTGTTAATACCAAAAATGAAAAATAGACGTGATTCCAAGGTGTCCTAGCGAAAAAAATCCTTACATAACGTTTTTTGTCTTTGATTTATGGACTTGTTAAAATTTTGGTAACGCGTCAATTTCAAAATGGGATCCCTCCTATCTCAAAAACTTCTCAACCGATTTTTGATTTCTTGCTATCTAAAAATGTACCGTCTAACGTTCTTTCTTTCACTAATTCACATTTTTCCCAAAAAGTGCATGTCAGAAGACTGAAAAACCAAAAACCATCACTTTTTTTGGATTTCAAAATTTAAAATTTTGATAATTTTTTGATCAAAATTTCCTAATAGCCAAAAGATGTAGAATCTTTAGTTGCATCTTTTGACTATCTCGGATTTTTAAAATCGTAAGGAAGAAAAAAAGTAGGTAAGTTACAAAAATATTAAAAAACGACTTTTGCGCCCCCTATGTTTTTTTGAAAAAAATTATAGCTGTCCGGATGTAGAGTTGAAAGGGGAGTCCGATTTTTCAAACGGATTGAAAATCCGTTAAGTAGTTCATAAGATGCAGGTTTGGTAACAAAAGTCGACTCCATATGTCATGATCATTGATACAAAATCTCTCATCATATTTTGGCCTAGCCCGGTTTTGTAAAAATCGAGTATGTTAAAATCTGAAACCATGTACGGAAGTAGGCTGGCGAGATAGGATGGAAGCCCAAGTTTCAGCTGAGTAGGTCAAAAAACATCGGTTTTAGAGCCAAAACAACACAAAAAAACCTCGATGTTGACACCACCCTAGAGGGTTCTTAACAAAGAGCTAGGAATGTTCCAAATAGCTTACAAGATAGCCCCAGACCTCTTCTTTCCAAATCTGGTCTTGCTTTTGTTCTAGCCCAAAGACAAGTTGGTCAAAGAGTGGCGCAAAAAACACGTGACACCAACAGGGCATAACCAACAAGACTACACAAAATTGGAAACAAGATTCTTGTTAGGCTTGCTGAGTTGTACAGGAAACATTTGTCAAAACTTTAAAAAAAAAATTATATTAAAAGTTTTGGTATGGCGTTTACCGTTTTTTGCCACGACCCTAGAGGGTTAATAAAAAGGAGCTAGGAATGTTCCAAATAGCTTAGAAGATAGCCCCGGACCTCCTCTTTCCAAATCTGGTCTTCCTTTCCTTCTAGCCCCACGGCAAGTTGGTCAAAGAGTGGGGCAAAAAATCGCATGTACCGCAGTACATAGGTGCATCACGGTGCAGTCTATGCTTCTTTTTTATCCGATCCGATCCTATCCTAACCAAAATGAAAGCCCTTGTACTCTTCTTTCCAGATCTGGCCTCATTTGTGTTCTAGCCCTACGGCAAGTTGGAGTTATTGGCATACATATATAGAGTCTAATGAAGATTTTTTTTTTTTTAATTTTTAATTTCAGGCACACAATGCTTGAAATTAAAAATGTAAATGAAATTAAAAAAAAAAAAATTTAAAAAGTGTAAATGAAATTAAAAATCTGGTCTTTTCTTTCTTCTAGCGTCTAGTGTCGTCTCTGCTTGCGCCGAAGGCGCAAAGACCGGCACGTGTCCCGGCAAGGCAAGGGACGGTAAGTCACCTGCCTGATAAAGTGCCTGATCCTCAAAGGGTGTTATCCTCCTCTTCCGCCAGGAGGTTTTTGGCGACAGGGTTGACTCCTGGATCCAGCTAGCCCAGGCAGAGTCCTGCAAGGCAAAGTCCTGCAAGGATTAAAAAGCACGATAGGGATCGATTTTTGCATACTGTTGATTTTTTACCACCAAAATGCTTTCCCCTTAAGTGACACTTACCGGTCCTTGCGCCTTCGGCGCAATCAGCCTACACATATATACCTCGCGCCTTCGCCGCTCGCTCCGCAGTCCGGGCTGTTGCTGTTCGAGTATTGGAATATGTGTAGGCTGATTGCGCCGCAGGCGCAAGGACCGGTAAGTGTCACTTAAGGGGAAATCATCTTGGTGGTAGAAAATCAACAGTATGATGCATTTGCATTTGATATTGCATTTTGATGTTCTATACGGTGTGCATACTGTTGATTTTTTACCACCAAAATCATTTCCCCTTAAGTGACACTTACCGGTCCTTGCGCCTTCGGCGCAATCAGCCTACACATATAACCCAATACTCGAACAGCAACAGCCCGGACTGCGGAGCGAGCGGCGAAGGCGCGAGGTATATATGTGTAGGCTGATTGCGCCGAAGGCGCAAGGACCGGTAAGTGTCACTTAAGGGGAAATCATTTTGGTGGTAGAAAATCAACAGTATGATGCATTATTATTGCAAATGCATATGCATTTTGATGTTCTATACGGTGTGCATACTGTTGATTTTTTACCACCAAAATGATTTCCCCTTAAGTGACACTTACCGGTCCTTGCGCCTTCGGCGCAATCAGCCTACATGTTCCTACGCGAGGTATATATGTGTAGGCTGATTGCGCCGAAGGCGCAAGGACCGGTAAGTGTCACTTAAGGGGAAAGTATTTTGGTGGTAAAAAATCAACAGCAAGGTTTGGCACGGTCCATCAAGCTCCGGCAAGGCAAAGCAGGGCAAAGACGCAAGGTCCAGCAAGCTCATGGTTCGGCAAGGCCCAGCCTCCTACTTCTCCGCTGCACGTCACCAGCCTTCTACGACCTCTCAAGACCACTCCGTCTCCGATTGCGCCGAAGGCGCAAGGACCGGCACGTGTTCCGGCAAGGCAAGGGACGGTAAGTCACCTACCTCGATGTTGACACCACCCTAGAGGGTTAATAAAAAGCAGCTAGGAATGTTCCAAATAGCTTAGAAGATAGCCCAAGACCTCCTCTTTCCAAATCTGGTCTTCCTTTTCTTCTAGCCTTACGGCAAATTGGTCAAAGAGTGGGGCAAAAAATCACCTGACGTCACATCACAGATGACGTCATATATACCTTTTACATACCTTACCAGATAGCCCCAGACCTCCTCTTTCCAAATCTGGTCTTCTTTTTATTCTAGCCCCACGGCAAGTCGGTCAAAGAGTAGCGCAAACACGTATGACGTCACACAGGCTAAACCAATCACCGGAGCGCATTTCTGAGGCCACTTGCTTTGCTGTAGCTTTATCACAATTCGACCATACACCCATATAGTGCATCAAAACACCATTAAGGACAATTCTAAAAAAAGGTCATTAAGGGTCAAATTCAACAATCAAGCCCAATGGCCTAGCTTAGATCCTACTAGACTCAGTCCTACTAGACTGCGTCCCTCAGTCGGAGGGGGCCCTCTACTAGCTACCAGATAGCCTACTGGTATCTAGTCTCTACTAGCTACCAGAGAGCTATGTACTAGAACTTAGAGACAACTAGACTCAGTCCTACTAGAATAGACAGCTATCCTACTAGACTGAGTCCCTGAGTCCTGAGTCCAGGTGCTAGTCCAAATCGATGTCGCTCCTTGCCCCCATATCCCCCAAGCTAGTAGGAGAGAAGGCTGGTCAGAGCACAAGATCAGATGATAACCGTAGCTCAGTGCATTCGCCCCTTTATCATACCGAGTCGTGTTAAGCCAACCAAGTTGTACCACTAAACAACGTTACACCGTTACAACGTTACACAATTACATCACATTCTTCACACATTATCTGCATTTAGGTGCCCCCTCTATAACAAACAAAACTGCAAGTCTCTGGCATTCCGCACTGCTCAGATATTACCAATAATAGCGATAAAAATCACCTAATAGCAAACACTGCCATCTATAGGGGAACACCGTAAACAACAACAAGTTGCACAACACTGCAATGCAATTGCTCACACAAACAACAATTACTTTATTTCAAAATCAATATATTTCAAATCGGAAAAAAACATTCTGTAGCAAATTGAATGCTCTATCTTTTAGTAAGCATAACTTTTTCGCTTAGACCACAATTTAACACATCAAATCCGAAAACAGTTTTTTCTCTCTTTCTTTTGGGGTTAAATTCATTGTGGAAAAATAATTCAATTCAACTCAATTGTACAACACTTTAATGCACTGCTTCAAGTATTTTTGTTTTTTTTCTCAAAAATGGATTACTAAGAGATATTGAATATACAACAGAGTATAAAAATAAAAAATATATTTTTTTAAAAATTTATTTGCCAATTTTCGGAAAACACTTGCTTCATATTTTAGTAATATTGCAAATAAAAAATTTACAAAGTCATATTTTTAATATTAAGTTTTTTGTGTACTTTAAGGGGAAATAATTTTTGTAAAAATTCAACACTAGGCCCACCGTATAGTAGGTCAAAAACAAACCACTAACGTATTTTTCTCTCATTTTTCAAAAATATATTACTTTGATGTCTCGGCATACATGAGGGAGTTTAAGGGATACAAATATTTTTGGGAAAAATCCGATTTTGCAATTTAGTGAAAGCACTTGCTTCAGATTTCACAAATAGTGGAAAAAACCTTGAAATAAAAATTCACAAAGTAATATTTTTAATATTATTTTTTTTTGTACTTTAAGGGGAAATAATTTTTGTAAAAATTATACAGTATGCCCACCGTATAGTACGTCAAAAACAAACCACTAAAGTATTTTTCTCTCATTTTTCAAAAATATATTACTTTGATGTCTCAGCATACATGAGGGAGTATAAGGAATACAAATATTTTTGGGAAAAATCCGATTTGGCAATTTAGTGAAAGAACTTGCTTCATATTTCACAAATAATGGAAAAAACCTTGAAATAAAAATTTAAAAAGTAATATTTTTAATATTATTTTTTTTGTGTACTTTAAGGGGAAATAATTTTTGTAAAAATTAAACAGTATGCCCACCGTATAGTAAATCAAAAACAAACCACTAAAGTATTTTTCTCTCATTTTTCAAAAATATATTACTTTGATGTCTCAGCATACATGAGGGAGTATAAGGAATACAAATATTTTTGGGAAAAATCCGATTTTGCAATTTAGTAAAAGAACTTGCTTCATATTTCACAAATAGTGGAAGAAACCTTGAAATAAAAATTTAAAAAGTCATATTTTTAATATTTTTTTTTTTGTGTACTTTAAGGGGAAATAATTTTTGTAAAAATTAAACAGTATGCCCACCGTATAGTACGTCAAAAACAAACCACTAACGTATTTTTGTCTCATTTTTCAAAAATATATTACTTTGATATCTCAGCATACATGAGGGAGTATAAGGAATACAAATATTTTTGGGAAAAATCCGATTTTGCAATTTAGTGAAAGCACTTGCTTCATATTTCACACATAGTGGAAAAAACCTTGAAATAAAAATTTAAAAAGTCATATTTTTAATATTATTTTTTTTGTGTACTTTAAGGGGAAATAATTTTTGTAAAAATTAAACAGTATGCCCACCGTATAGTACGTCAAAAACAAACCACTAAAGTATTTTTCTCTTATTTTTCAAAAATATATTACTTTGATATCTCGGCATACATGAGGGAGTATAAGGAATACAAATATTTTTTGGAAAAATCCGATTTTGCAATTTAGTGAAAGAACTTGCTTCATATTTTACAAATAGTGGAAAAAACCTTGAAATAAAAATTTAAAAAGTAATATTTTTAATATTATTTTTTTTGGTGTACTTTAAGGGGAAATATTTTTTGTAAAAATTAAGCAGTATGCCCACCGTATAGTACGTCAAAAACAAACCACTAACGTATTTTTCTCTCATTTTTCAAAAATATATTACTTTGATATCTCAGCATTCATGAGGGAGTATAAGGAATACAAATATTTTTTGGAAAAATCCGATTTTGCAATTTAGTGAAAGCACTTGCTTCATATTTCACAAATAGTGGAAGAAACCTTGAAATAAAAATTCACAAAGTCATATTTTTAATATTAATTTTTTGTGTACTTTAAGAGGAAATCATTTTTGTAAAAATTAAACAGTATGCCCACCGTATAGTACGTCAAAAACAAACCACTAACGTATTTTTGTCTCATTTTTCAAAAATATATTACTTTGATATCTCAGCATACATAAGGGAGTATAAGGAATACAAATATTTTTTGGAAAAATCCAATTTTGCAATTTAGTGAAAGCACTTGCTTTAGATTTCACAAATAGTGGAAGAAACCTTGAAATAAAAATTTAAAAAGTCATTTTTTTTGTTGTTGTGTACTTTAAGGGGAAATCATTTTTGTAAAAAATAAACAGTATGCCCACCGTATAGTACGTCAAAAACAAACCAGTAACGTATTTCTCTCTCATTTTTCAAAAATATGTTACTTTGATGTCTCGGCATACATGAGGGAGTATAAGGAAGATGAATATTCATTATTCGTCCCGATCGGACTAAATGGCTACGAGCGAATCTTAGGCCGTCTCGATCGGACTTAATGGCTACGAGCGAATCTTAGGCCGTCTCGATCGGACTAAATGGCTACGAGCGAATCTTAGGCCGTCTCGATCGGACTTAATGGCTACGAGCGAATCTTAGGCCGTCTCGATCGGACTTAATGGCTACGAGCGAATCTTAGGCCGTCTCGATCGGACTAAATGGCTACGAGCGAATCTTAGGCCGTCTCGATCGGACTTAATGGCTACGAGCGAATCTTAGGCCGTCTCGATCGGACTTAATGGCTACGAGCGAATCTTAGGCCGTCTCGATCGGACTTAATGGCTACGAGCGAATCTTAGGCCGTCTCGATCGGACTAAATGGCTACGAGCGAATCTTAGGCCGTCTCGATCGGACTAAATGGCTACGAGCGAATCTTAGGCCGTCTCGATCGGACTTAATGAAGGGGTTAGGTTAGGTTAGGTTAGGTTAGGTTAGTTTAGGTTAGTTTCTGACGCCTTGTCTATCAGCACTGTTACCTTGCCGTCTTGGCTCTGCAAGCGCCGAAGGCGCTTGCAGAGCCAAGATGGCAAGATGGCGCAAGACGGCGCCATGGCGAATGCATATGCATTTTTATGTTCTATAAGGTGTGCATACTCTTGATTTTTTACCCAAATGATTTCCCCTTAAGTGACACTTACCGGTCCTTGCGCCTTCGGCGCAATCAGCCTACACATATCCCAATACTCGAACAGCAACAGCCAGGACTGCGCAGCGAGCGGCGAAGGCGCGAGGTATATATGTGTAGGCTGATTGCGCCGCAGGCGCAAGGACCGGTAAGTGTCACTTAAGGGGAAATCATTTTGGTAAATAATCAAGAGTATGCACACCGTATAGAACATCAAAAATCGATCCCTATCGTATTTTTTAATCATTTTTCAAAAATGTATTGCCAAGGCGCTGGCAGAGCCAAGATGGCAAGATGGCGCCAACAGCTCCAACAGCAACAGCCCGGACTGCGGAGCGAGCGCCGAAGGCGCCAGGTATATATGTGTAGGCTGATTGCGCCGCAGGCGCAAGGACCGGTAAGTGTCACTTAAGGGGAAATCATTTTGGTAAATCATTTTGGAATTGCAAAAGCCTTTTCTATATAATTTACTCAAGAAAAAATAAAAATAAAATCATATTGTGTTTTTCTTGTTGTTTTAGTTTTTTAAAGGAAGGAAAATCAGTCTGTCAAAAATATCAATATGCACATCGTTTAAGGCATGAAGAGACACCCCGAAATATATTTTCTTTTATTTTTTCAAAAATAGTTCTTTGAGTAAATTACATATTTTGCAAGGTTTAAAAGCAATAATTTTTTGGCAAAAACTGTTTCTTTTTTAGCACAGATTACGCAGAAACGGATTTAAATTTGATCCTGGTAATTTTTTTTTAAATTGCTCAAAAAATATTTTTCGATGACGTCACACCTTTGGCCGAACCTCAAAAAGCCATTTATGGCGATTCTGAACATTGTGCATTTTGGCTAAAATCCAATAAATTCAAATTAAAAAAGCATCCCTAGAATCATCTCGACCTCTTCTATCCAACGCAAATGTTAAAATTTCAAAAATCAAAAAAACTTTGAAAATGTTCAAGAAAATTTGATTTTTTTTTTTGGAAATAAAATATAGGCATATTGTTTTTAAAACAGAATTGGATAAAGAATATGAATCACCAGAAAAAAAAATAAAAAAAAACAAAGGAAAAACTTTGAAAAAAAAATTAGGGGGTCAAATAACGTTTTTGAAAAAAACAAATGTGTTTTCTGTGTAGACCATTGAATTGTTAATATAAATATATTTATTTCATAATTTTAATCCAGTTACTTTAAGTGTTATTGCCCATAAAGCCGATATGGTCCC
The DNA here is from genome assembly GCA_036785665.1 of Chirona hameri. Taxonomy (NCBI): domain Eukaryota; kingdom Metazoa; phylum Arthropoda; class Thecostraca; order Balanomorpha; family Balanidae; genus Chirona; species Chirona hameri. The sequence goes on along the minus strand of JAXIVJ010005489.1, from coordinate 8,975 downwards.
ATAGCGTGAAAAGCTCAGTAAAAAGCCACCTAGCGAGAGAATTATAAGCTTAGGCTAACGAGGACTAATTTGGGTATAATTTCCAAACTATACATGATAAATGCATTTTAGGGGTATCATTCGACTCACGAGAACCTCCTCTATCAATCCATTGATTTTTTTGGGAAAAAAATCCACAACTTTTTGTTTTAAAGTTTTTTGCATTTTTTTTGGAAAATACTAAGTTTTTTGAAAAACAGCTCTTATCATCGTGTAGAGCATGAAGAAATACACCGAAATATATATGTTTTTTGTTTCCCAAAAATTCGTTCTCAGAGTTATTGGCATAAATAGTTTGATGACGTCATTATAGTGCCGAACATAGACGCGTTCGGCACAAAAAGCCAAAACCGCTTAGAATTGACGGACAATCAAAAGTTTACATATTTTCATGATCGCCATGATGAGCGCTATCGATTGGTACTATCGGTATACTGATATCGATAATCGATACCGAATTATTGACCATAAAGCCGATATGGACTTTTACCAAGCCGAAGTGGATTCGATTTTGAACATGTCGATATGGCCCATGTAGCTAAGATGGTTTTCAAAAAACGGCCCAAAACAGCCTTTTTTGCAGCTTCATATCTCAGAGTAGGTACGAGGTACCGGTACCGGTACGGTACCAAAAGATAGATCCAACCTTTCTCAATCGGGCAAAAAATCAAGAGGTCACAGGTCACAAGGTGACCTGAGATATAGCCCGAGCCGCGGAGGATTAAAAAGCCCATATGGCCCATTGGGCTAACGACCAAGACAATATGGCCCACATGTCTAACCTAACCTAACCTAACCTAACCTAACCTAACCTAACCTAACCTAACCTAACCTAACCTAACCTAACCTAACCTAACCTAACCTAACCTAACCTAACCTAACCTAACCTAACCTAACCTAACCTAACCTAACCTAACCTAACCTAACCTAACCTAACCTAACCTAACCTAACCTAACCTAACCTAACCTAACCTAACCTAACCTAACCTAACCTAACCTAACCTAACCTAACCTAACCTAACCTAACCTAACCTAACCTAACCTAACCTAACCTAACCTAACCTAACCTAACCTAACCTAACCTAACCTAACCTAACCTAACCTAACCTAACCTAACCTAACCTAACCTAACCTAACCTAACCTAACCTAACCTAACCTAACCTAACCTAACCTAACCTAACCTAACCTAACCTAACCTAACCTAACCTAACCTAACCTAACCTAACCTAACCTAACCTAACCTAACCTAACCTAACCTAACCTAACCTAACCTAACCTAACCTAACCTAACCTAACCTAACCTAACCTAACCTAACCTAACCTAACCTAACCTAACCTAACCTAACCTAACCTAACCTAACCTAACCTAACCTAACCTAACCTAACCTAACCTAACCTAACCTAACCTAACCTAACCTAACCTAACCTAACCTAACCTAACCTAACCTAACCTAACCTAACCTAACCTAACCTAACCTAACCTAACCTAACCTAACCTAACCTAACCTAACCTAACCTAACCTAACCTAACCTAACCTAACCTAACCTAACCTAACCTAACCTAACCTAACCTAACCTAACCTAACCTAACCTAACCTAACCTAACCTAACCTAACCTAACCTAACCTAACCTAACCTAACCTAACCTAACCTAACCTAACCTAACCTAACCTAACCTAACCTAACCTAACCTAACCTAACCTAACCTAACCTAACCTAACCTAACCTAACCTAACCTAACCTAACCTAACCTAACCTAACCTAACCTAACCTAACCTAACCTAACCTAACCTAACCTAACCTAACCTAACCTAACCTAACCTAACCTAACCTAACCTAACCTAACCTAACCTAACCTAACCTAACCTAACCTAACCTAACCTAACCTAACCTAACCTAACCTAACCTAACCTAACCTAACCTAACCTAACCTAACCTAACCTAACCTAACCTAACCTAACCTAACCTAACCTAACCTAACCTAACCTAACCTAACCTAACCTAACCTAACCTAACCTAACCTAACCTAACCTAACCTAACCTAACCTAACCTAACCTAACCTAACCTAACCTAACCTAACCTAACCTAACCTAACCTAACCTAACCTAACCTAACCTAACCTAACCTAACCTAACCTAACCTAACCTAACCTAACCTAACCTAACCTAACCTAACCTAACCTAACCTAACCTAACCTAACCTAACCTAACCTAACCTAACCTAACCTAACCTAACCTAACCTAACCTAACCTAACCTAACCTAACCTAACCTAACCTAACCTAACCTAACCTAACCTAACCTAACCTAACCTAACCTAACCTAACCTAACCTAACCTAACCTAACCTAACCTAACCTAACCTAACCTAACCTAACCTAACCTAACCTAACCTAACCTAACCTAACCTAACCTAACCTAACCTAACCTAACCTAACCTAACCTAACCTAACCTAACCTAACCTAACCTAACCTAACCTAACCTAACCTAACCTAACCTAACCTAACCTAACCTAACCTAACCTAACCTAACCTAACCTAACCTAACCTAACCTAACCTAACCTAACCTAACCTAACCTAACCTAACCTAACCTAACCTAACCTAACCTAACCTAACCTAACCTAACCTAACCTAACCTAACCTAACCTAACCTAACCTAACCTAACCTAACCTAACCTAACCTAACCTAACCTAACCTAACCTAACCTAACCTAACCTAACCTAACCTAACCTAACCTAACCTAACCTAACCTAACCTAACCTAACCTAACCTAACCTAACCTAACCTAACCTAACCTAACCTAACCTAACCTAACCTAACCTAACCTAACCTAACCTAACCTAACCTAACCTAACCTAACCTAACCTAACCTAACCTAACCTAACCTAACCTAACCTAACCTAACCTAACCTAACCTAACCTAACCTAACCTAACCTAACCTAACCTAACCTAACCTAACCTAACCTAACCTAACCTAACCTAACCTAACCTAACCTAACCTAACCTAACCTAACCTAACCTAACCTAACCTAACCTAACCTAACCTAACCTAACCTAACCTAACCTAACCTAACCTAACCTAACCTAACCTAACCTAACCTAACCTAACCTAACCTAACCTAACCTAACCTAACCTAACCTAACCTAACCTAACCTAACCTAACCTAACCTAACCTAACCTAACCTAACCTAACCTAACCTAACCTAACCTAACCTAACCTAACCTAACCTAACCTAACCTAACCTAACCTAACCTAACCTAACCTAACCTAACCTAACCTAACCTAACCTAACCTAACCTAACCTAACCTAACCTAACCTAACCTAACCTAACCTAACCTAACCTAACCTAACCTAACCTAACCTAACCTAACCTAACCTAACCTAACCTAACCTAACCTAACCTAACCTAACCTAACCTAACCTAACCTAACCTAACCTAACCTAACCTAACCTAACCTAACCTAACCTAACCTAACCTAACCTAACCTAACCTAACCTAACCTAACCTAACCTAACCTAACCTAACCTAACCTAACCTAACCTAACCTAACCTAACCTAACCTAACCTAACCTAACCTAACCTAACCTAACCTAACCTAACCTAACCTAACCTAACCTAACCTAACCTAACCTAACCTAACCTAACCTAACCTAACCTAACCTAACCTAACCTAACCTAACCTAACCTAACCTAACCTAACCTAACCTAACCTAACCTAACCTAACCTAACCTAACCTAACCTAACCTAACCTAACCTAACCTAACCTAACCTAACCTAACCTAACCTAACCTAACCTAACCTAACCTAACCTAACCTAACCTAACCTAACCTAACCTAACCTAACCTAACCTAACCTAACCTAACCTAACCTAACCTAACCTAACCTAACCTAACCTAACCTAACCTAACCTAACCTAACCTAACCTAACCTAACCTAACCTAACCTAACCTAACCTAACCTAACCTAACCTAACCTAACCTAACCTAACCTAACCTAACCTAACCTAACCTAACCTAACCTAACCTAACCTAACCTAACCTAACCTAACCTAACCTAACCTAACCTAACCTAACCTAACCTAACCTAACCTAACCTAACCTAACCTAACCTAACCTAACCTAACCTAACCTAACCTAACCTAACCTAACCTAACCTAACCTAACCTAACCTAACCTAACCTAACCTAACCTAACCTAACCTAACCTAACCTAACCTAACCTAACCTAACCTAACCTAACCTAACCTAACCTAACCTAACCTAACCTAACCTAACCTAACCTAACCTAACCTAACCTAACCTAACCTAACCTAACCTAACCTAACCTAACCTAACCTAACCTAACCTAACCTAACCTAACCTAACCTAACCTAACCTAACCTAACCTAACCTAACCTAACCTAACCTAACCTAACCTAACCTAACCTAACCTAACCTAACCTAACCTAACCTAACCTAACCTAACCTAACCTAACCTAACCTAACCTAACCTAACCTAACCTAACCTAACCTAACCTAACCTAACCTAACCTAACCTAACCTAACCTAACCTAACCTAACCTAACCTAACCTAACCTAACCTAACCTAACCTAACCTAACCTAACCTAACCTAACCTAACCTAACCTAACCTAACCTAACCTAACCTAACCTAACCTAACCTAACCTAACCTAACCTAACCTAACCTAACCTAACCTAACCTAACCTAACCTAACCTAACCTAACCTAACCTAACCTAACCTAACCTAACCTAACCTAACCTAACCTAACCTAACCTAACCTAACCTAACCTAACCTAACCTAACCTAACCTAACCTAACCTAACCTAACCTAACCTAACCTAACCTAACCTAACCTAACCTAACCTAACCTAACCTAACCTAACCTAACCTAACCTAACCTAACCTAACCTAACCTAACCTAACCTAACCTAACCTAACCTAACCTAACCTAACCTAACCTAACCTAACCTAACCTAACCTAACCTAACCTAACCTAACCTAACCTAACCTAACCTAACCTAACCTAACCTAACCTAACCTAACCTAACCTAACCTAACCTAACCTAACCTAACCTAACCTAACCTAACCTAACCTAACCTAACCTAACCTAACCTAACCTAACCTAACCTAACCTAACCTAACCTAACCTAACCTAACCTAACCTAACCTAACCTAACCTAACCTAACCTAACCTAACCTAACCTAACCTAACCTAACCTAACCTAACCTAACCTAACCTAACCTAACCTAACCTAACCTAACCTAACCTAACCTAACCTAACCTAACCTAACCTAACCTAACCTAACCTAACCTAACCTAACCTAACCTAACCTAACCTAACCTAACCTAACCTAACCTAACCTAACCTAACCTAACCTAACCTAACCTAACCTAACCTAACCTAACCTAACCTAACCTAACCTAACCTAACCTAACCTAACCTAACCTAACCTAACCTAACCTAACCTAACCTAACCTAACCTAACCTAACCTAACCTAACCTAACCTAACCTAACCTAACCTAACCTAACCTAACCTAACCTAACCTAACCTAACCTAACCTAACCTAACCTAACCTAACCTAACCTAACCTAACCTAACCTAACCTAACCTAACCTAACCTAACCTAACCTAACCTAACCTAACCTAACCTAACCTAACCTAACCTAACCTAACCTAACCTAACCTAACCTAACCTAACCTAACCTAACCTAACCTAACCTAACCTAACCTAACCTAACCTAACCTAACCTAACCTAACCTAACCTAACCTAACCTAACCTAACCTAACCTAACCTAACCTAACCTAACCTAACCTAACCTAACCTAACCTAACCTAACCTAACCTAACCTAACCTAACCTAACCTAACCTAACCTAACCTAACCTAACCTAACCTAACCTAACCTAACCTAACCTAACCTAACCTAACCTAACCTAACCTAACCTAACCTAACCTAACCTAACCTAACCTAACCTAACCTAACCTAACCTAACCTAACCTAACCTAACCTAACCTAACCTAACCTAACCTAACCTAACCTAACCTAACCTAACCTAACCTAACCTAACCTAACCTAACCTAACCTAACCTAACCTAACCTAACCTAACCTAACCTAACCTAACCTAACCTAACCTAACCTAACCTAACCTAACCTAACCTAACCTAACCTAACCTAACCTAACCTAACCTAACCTAACCTAACCTAACCTAACCTAACCTAACCTAACCTAACCTAACCTAACCTAACCTAACCTAACCTAACCTAACCTAACCTAACCTAACCTAACCTAACCTAACCTAACCTAACCTAACCTAACCTAACCTAACCTAACCTAACCTAACCTAACCTAACCTAACCTAACCTAACCTAACCTAACCTAACCTAACCTAACCTAACCTAACCTAACCTAACCTAACCTAACCTAACCTAACCTAACCTAACCTAACCTAACCTAACCTAACCTAACCTAACCTAACCTAACCTAACCTAACCTAACCTAACCTAACCTAACCTAACCTAACCTAACCTAACCTAACCTAACCTAACCTAACCTAACCTAACCTAACCTAACCTAACCTAACCTAACCTAACCTAACCTAACCTAACCTAACCTAACCTAACCTAACCTAACCTAACCTAACCTAACCTAACCTAACCTAACCTAACCTAACCTAACCTAACCTAACCTAACCTAACCTAACCTAACCTAACCTAACCTAACCTAACCTAACCTAACCTAACCTAACCTAACCTAACCTAACCTAACCTAACCTAACCTAACCTAACCTAACCTAACCTAACCTAACCTAACCTAACCTAACCTAACCTAACCTAACCTAACCTAACCTAACCTAACCTAACCTAACCTAACCTAACCTAACCTAACCTAACCTAACCTAACCTAACCTAACCTAACCTAACCTAACCTAACCTAACCTAACCTAACCTAACCTAACCTAACCTAACCTAACCTAACCTAACCTAACCTAACCTAACCTAACCTAACCTAACCTAACCTAACCTAACCTAACCTAACCTAACCTAACCTAACCTAACCTAACCTAACCTAACCTAACCTAACCTAACCTAACCTAACCTAACCTAACCTAACCTAACCTAACCTAACCTAACCTAACCTAACCTAACCTAACCTAACCTAACCTAACCTAACCTAACCTAACCTAACCTAACCTAACCTAACCTAACCTAACCTAACCTAACCTAACCTAACCTAACCTAACCTAACCTAACCTAACCTAACCTAACCTAACCTAACCTAACCTAACCTAACCTAACCTAACCTAACCTAACCTAACCTAACCTAACCTAACCTAACCTAACCTAACCTAACCTAACCTAACCTAACCTAACCTAACCTAACCTAACCTAACCTAACCTAACCTAACCTAACCTAACCTAACCTAACCTAACCTAACCTAACCTAACCTAACCTAACCTAACCTAACCTAACCTAACCTAACCTAACCTAACCTAACCTAACCTAACCTAACCTAACCTAACCTAACCTAACCTAACCTAACCTAACCTAACCTAACCTAACCTAACCTAACCTAACCTAACCTAACCTAACCTAACCTAACCTAACCTAACCTAACCTAACCTAACCTAACCTAACCTAACCTAACCTAACCTAACCTAACCTAACCTAACCTAACCTAACCTAACCTAACCTAACCTAACCTAACCTAACCTAACCTAACCTAACCTAACCTAACCTAACCTAACCTAACCTAACCTAACCTAACCTAACCTAACCTAACCTAACCTAACCTAACCTAACCTAACCTAACCTAACCTAACCTAACCTAACCTAACCTAACCTAACCTAACCTAACCTAACCTAACCTAACCTAACCTAACCTAACCTAACCTAACCTAACCTAACCTAACCTAACCTAACCTAACCTAACCTAACCTAACCTAACCTAACCTAACCTAACCTAACCTAACCTAACCTAACCTAACCTAACCTAACCTAACCTAACCTAACCTAACCTAACCTAACCTAACCTAACCTAACCTAACCTAACCTAACCTAACCTAACCTAACCTAACCTAACCTAACCTAACCTAACCTAACCTAACCTAACCTAACCTAACCTAACCTAACCTAACCTAACCTAACCTAACCTAACCTAACCTAACCTAACCTAACCTAACCTAACCTAACCTAACCTAACCTAACCTAACCTAACCTAACCTAACCTAACCTAACCTAACCTAACCTAACCTAACCTAACCTAACCTAACCTAACCTAACCTAACCTAACCTAACCTAACCTAACCTAACCTAACCTAACCTAACCTAACCTAACCTAACCTAACCTAACCTAACCTAACCTAACCTAACCTAACCTAACCTAACCTAACCTAACCTAACCTAACCTAACCTAACCTAACCTAACCTAACCTAACCTAACCTAACCTAACCTAACCTAACCTAACCTAACCTAACCTAACCTAACCTAACCTAACCTAACCTAACCTAACCTAACCTAACCTAACCTAACCTAACCTAACCTAACCTAACCTAACCTAACCTAACCTAACCTAACCTAACCTAACCTAACCTAACCTAACCTAACCTAACCTAACCTAACCTAACCTAACCTAACCTAACCTAACCTAACCTAACCTAACCTAACCTAACCTAACCTAACCTAACCTAACCTAACCTAACCTAACCTAACCTAACCTAACCTAACCTAACCTAACCTAACCTAACCTAACCTAACCTAACCTAACCTAACCTAACCTAACCTAACCTAACCTAACCTAACCTAACCTAACCTAACCTAACCTAACCTAACCTAACCTAACCTAACCTAACCTAACCTAACCTAACCTAACCTAACCTAACCTAACCTAACCTAACCTAACCTAACCTAACCTAACCTAA
>JAXIVJ010005488.1:22500-73641 GCA_036785665.1 Chirona hameri | reverse complement strand
ATATATATATAAAGGGTTCAGAGTAGGAGATAAACTGGAAGCTAACAAATAATTTGTATGTAGGTATGCCATAGCACATCAAGCAAGTGAATGTTGATCAATGTGATGGATGACGGGCAGAATGAAGGTATATCTGTACTGGCAGAGGGTGGATGAGGAACAAGGGGAACTTGACCTGAGCTTGACACTAACTTCACTTAAATAAGGTCAGATGGCAAAATTACTGTCACTGTTGAATTATACGTGTAAAATAGCCGATGCAACATGTGTCGCATGACTTTCGAAAATCTTCTGCGCACCTTTTGTGACCTGACCTTGACCTTGACCTTTGCCAACAATCTCATTTTAGCTCATTCAGGATGTGTATTATATCTTTGGGAGCACTTTGGGTGATCATGGTTGCAATCTTTTGGTGGTTGCAACGCAGACATCTTTTATGACAGTTTTGGAGCTTTTAGAGCACAGGTGATCAAGTACGTTTTAACCCTGTGCAGCGTAGTCTGTGACTGTAAACTGTAGACTGTGTGATTATGTGATGTGTGTGCTGCGTTGTGTATTTATTGTTATATCTTATCTTCACGACTTCGCCTGTCAGTGGAGCGTAGCTCTGTTGACGATCATATGAGATTACAAAATAATAAAAGGCTTTGGATGGAAAGTATGGCCCATAAACTCAAATGCCTCGATTTTGACCTTTGACCTGACCTTGACCTGATGTGTGACCTCAATCAAAAATGTTAGAATGCTTTAGATGCATCTCATTTAGAGCTTTCGAATGGCGCCTTGCGCGTCTCGTTGCGATCATTTGTTCCGGAGATAACGAGGGGACAATATCCCCCATCCCTCCCCCCACCCACCCCCACCCCCGGTCAATGGCGTTCGGCTGATACCCCGGTCAAGCGCGGGTTAAAGGCGCGGGTTCCTATTCTGGTCATATGGGAGCATAAATATAAAACGTACAACATTTAAATTCCCTCATAGCTGGAATAGCTGTGCCACTCTGATGGTACAAAGTCCACCGTTCAAAAATATCACCGACGAAAGTCTCACGATTGTACAACTAATAACTTTATTACCCACATCATAATCACCTGTAGAATTAACACATTACACATCATTTTACGCTTCTCCTTACGTTACATCACATCACGTCAAGTTCAAGGTGCGGCCAGGCGGGGGGAGGGAGGAGGAGGGGGGGGGGGGGGCAGTCCCCACTGTCACGTGTCTTTGATGCGGACTGCCAGCGCGGCGGTGTGGGAACCACTCTTCATTCCTCACTACTCACTCCTGACTGCCCCTGCTCGTCCGTGCGGCAGTGAGTCATGGTACTCCTCTCTCCTGACACTCCTCACTCCTCACTCCTCACTCCTGACTGCCCCTGCTCGTCCGTCCGACAGTGAGTCATGGTAGAATTCATGGCCAGTGCCAGCTCGAGGTCAGGCGAACGTGAACGTAGTCGCTCGAGGCCACGCCGGATGCTCCCACGCGGATACCCGGCTAACGGAGCCGGCAGACGCTTCCGTGACCAATTCGGCGCACCTCTGCACTGCGATAGTTCCAAGTTTTATCGGCTACCAGTTTACGGTTTTACTCGGCGCGGTAATTTCCAGCGGAAGACAATATGGTGAGTATCGTAAGCCATTCAGTAGTAGAGTTTCCGTGTATTGTGTAGAGCACAGTTGCAGATTTCGAATAGTTTTTACTTGATTAATGAAGCGTTTTCTTTAGCCACTGCGTTGTTGCCTCTTATGTAAGGCAACAATGGTGGACATTATGCAAATTCATAAAACTATTCCAACAAACAGTGCCAAATTGAATGATTTAACTTATCACGAGCAAGCATGTGGATTTTGCTTCTGGTCAACAACAATGCAAGAATACGTTCCTATCTGGTCATATAAGAGCATAAATATAAAACTTACAAAATGTGAATTCCCTCATAGCTGAAATATCCCTGCCACTCTGATGGTACAAAGTTCACGATCCTGGTATTTTACTGGCAACTAGTCTATGAGTCACGCCCCATGACAACTTGAACGAATCAATGCACGAAAAGTCGAGACATATAGCGGGAAAAATGTTACGTGCGTCATGCACGTGGCACCATGCAGTTAATTTGACTTTTTGTTGTTGATCTCCGCTTATCAATGCCTTGACAACTATGCAAAAATGAAGCTGGTGAGTTAGTTTCAGTATCATTATTGGCGTTATTTCCTTGATTATTTTTGTCCCGGTTGCGACCAGCATGAGTCCATAAATTATGTTTGCTCAAAAATGCTTCAATAATGACTTACACACATTGCACCGTACTTGTCCCGGTAAACGCGACAAAGAAAAGGCTGTCTTCCGACATGACAGCATGATGGACTTAGACTACAATGATACTATTGATTGATGGACTATACTATTGAATATGACAATTGATGGACAAGATACAATGATACGCCAGGGCTGCAGAGTCGATCGGTTGTCAGACCGGGGGGCGTTCCAGGACAGATCGACCAGTGCTCTTACAATCCTCATATTTCACAAATGTCTAAGAGTGGGTCTATAGGGTAGTCGTAGGCCCTGAAGACGACTGTGCAAATATTTTTCCTCGCGAGCAACGGTCACTGAGTTATAGCCTCCGGCAATGTCGAGAGGTCGCGCTGCAGGCCTTTATTTGATGGCTCATAACTTGTAGTTAAGACTATTAGGAAACCTTAAAAGCGATATATCACTGAACTCGCAATGATGCAGGGAAACCTTTGGCTATCTCAAACAAACACAAAATGTGACCTTGTGACCTTTTCTAACGTGACCTATTTCCCAGTCGAAACCTGTATTTTTACTCAAAGCCAATTGAGGTTGTTCAATTGCCTTTCGTTATGCAAAAAAGTGGCTATAACCTATTAAATGCCCCTTTTTAGCCTCACAAAAGCCCGTATTGGTATAATCCCGTACGTACAACAAACGAAAATTATTTACAAGTTTGACCTAAATCATGACCTTGACCCTTGACCTCGGGTCACAAAGTCATACAGACCATTTCTTGCTCAGAAGCATCTATTCAATCTACTGGCGTTGACCGCAACTCGATATCTTTACCCAGTCCGGAGATATTAATGGTAACCTTCGCAGCGCCACCTATACGTTTTTTTGCGAGGCTGAAAGGGTGCATTTGGCATGTCATTTAATAGGCTATAGCCACTTTTTGTATTTGTTATATCGAAAGGTAACTGTCCAAACTCAGTTTGGCTTTGTGTCAAAAATAGAGGTTTCGACCTGGGAAAAGGGAAAGACTGGAAACTGGGAACTGGGAACTTTATTTTTCAAATAAACCGATTTCTTATGATCGTCAGCAAAATTCCTATGAGTGGCATTTTGGACCTGCGACCGACGCACGCCCTGCGTAGGAGGTGGTTCTATTCCGCCCATGGTAAAACACACCTTATTAGTGAAATGCATGTTGTGAGGAAAAGAAACTTAGTGAAAAAGTCGAAGCGTCAAAACTATTTAAGTCATCGCCATCGGTGGTCAATTAAAAATGCTTCTGAAAGTACGATGACGAGCCCATACGTGCCCACACCTGCCACCCGGAATCGGAGTCGGCAACATTTTACCGACTCCGACTCCGACTCCGACTCCGACTCCGACTCCGACTCCGACTCCGACTCCGACTCCGACTCCGACTCCGACTCCGACGCCGACTCCGATTCTGACTCCGACTCCGACTCCGACTCCGACTCCGACTCCGACTCCGACTCCGACTCCGACCCCGCAGCCATGTGATACGCAACTACGATAAAATATTACCTTACTATGTAGGTATAGCATATACATAAATGAAAATGCTTGTTTATATAACTGTTGGTTTGGCAAAATGCACACCTCCTTTCTCCGAAAACGTAAATGGCAGTAAATCATCTCATTAGCCTAGTCATGCTACCAACATCCCAAATTGTATCGGCTGACTTCACTCAGTGTCCTGCCTGGTTTCCGCGCCTGTGATCCGGAGGAGCCCTCCAGCTCCTCCGGATCCCGCCATATGACGGACGTGCCCCAGCCCTGTCCTGCCATATGACGGACCGGACGTGCCCCAGCCCTGTCCTGCCATATGACGGACGTGCCCCAGCCCTGTCCTGCCATATGACGGACCGGACGTGCCCCAGCCCTGTCCTGCCATATGACGGACTGGACGTGCCCCAGCCCTGTCCTGTCATATGACGGACTTGCCCCAGCCCTGTCCTGCCATATAACGGACCGGACGTGCCCCAGCCCTGTCCTGCCATATGACGGACGTGCCCCAGCCCTGTCCTGCCATATGACGGACGTGCCCCAGCCCTGTCCTGCCATATGACGGACGTGCCTCAGCCCTGTCCTGCCATATGACGGACCGGACGTGCCCCAGCCCTGTCATGGCATATGACGGACCGGACGTGCCCCAGCCTGTCCTGCCATATGACGGACCGGACGTGCCCCAGCCCTGTCCTGCCATATGACGAACGTGCCCCAGCCCTGTCCTGCCATACGACGGACCGGACGTGCCCCAGCCCTGTCCTGCCATATGACGGACGTGCCCCAGCCCTGTCCTGCCATATAACGGACCGGACGTGCCCCAGCCCTGTCCTGCCATATAACGGACCGGACGTGCCCCAGCCCTGTCATGCCATATGACGGACGTGCCCCAGCCCTGTCCTGCCATATGACGGACCGGACGTGCCCTAGCCCTGTCCTGCCATATGACGGACCGGACGTGCCCCAGTCCTGTCCTGCCATATGACGGACCGGACGTGCCCCAGCCCTGTCCTGCCATATGACGGACGTGCCCCAGCCCTGCCCTGGCATATAACGGACGTTCCCCAACCCTGTCCTGCCATATGACGGACGTGCCCCAGCCCTGCCCTGTCATATGACGGACCGGGCGTGCCCCAGCCCTGTCCTGCCATATGACGGACCGGACGTGCTGCAGCCCTGTCCTGCCATATGACGGACCGGACGTGCCCAGCCCTGTCTTGCCATATGACAGACCGGACGTGCCCCAGCCCTGTCTTGTCATATGACGGACCGGACGTGCCCCAGCCCTGTCCTTCCATATGACGGACCGGACGTGCCCCAGCCCTGTCCTGTCATATGACGGACCGGACGTGTCCCATCCCTGTCCTGCCATATGACGGACCGGACGTGTTCAGCCCTGTCCTGGCATATGACGGACCGGACGTGCCCCAGCCCTGTCCTGCCATATGACGGACCGGACGTGCCCAGCCCTGTCCTGCCATATGACGGACGTACCCCAGCCCTGTCCTGCCATATGACGGACGTGCCCCAGCCCTTCCCTGCCATATGACGGACGTGCCCCATCCCTGCCCTGCCATATGACGGACGTTCCCCAGCCCTGTCCTGCCATATGACGGACGTGCCCCAGCCCTGTCCTGCCATATGACGGACGTGCCCCAGCCCTGTCCTGGCATATAACGGACGTGCCCCAGTCCTGTCCTGCCATATGACGGACCGGACGTGCCCCAGCCCTGGCCTGCCATATGACGGACGTGCCCCAGCAATGTCCTGCCATATGCCGGACCGGACGTGCCCCAGCCCTGTCCTGCCATATGACGGACAGGACGTGCCCCAGCCCTGTCCTGCCATATGACGGACCGGACGTGTCCCAGCCTTGACCTGCCATATGACGGACGTGCCCCAGCCCTGTCCTGCCATATGACGGACCGGACGTGCCCAGCCCTCTCCTGCCATATGACGGACCGGACGTGCCCAGCCCTGTCCTGGCATATGACGGACCGGACGTGCCCCAGCCCTGTCCTGCCATATGACAGACCGGACGTGCCCCAGCACTGTCCTGCCATATGACGGACATGCCCTAGCCCTGTCCTGCCATATGACGGACCGGACGTGCCCAGCCCTGCCCTGGCATATAACGGACCGGACGTGCCCCAGCACTGTCCTGCCATATGACGGACCGGACGTGCCCCAGCCCTGTCCTGCCATATGACGGACGTGCCCTAGCCCTGTCCTGCCATATGACGGACCGGACGTGCCCAGCCCTGTCCTGGCATATAACGGACGTGCCCCAGCCCTGTCCTGCCATATGGCGGACGTGCCCCAGCCCTGTCCTGCCATATGACGGACGTGTCCCAGTCCTGTCATGGCATATGACAAACCGGACGTGCCCCAGCCCTGTCATGGCATATGACGGACCGGACGTGCCCCAGCCCTGTCCTGGCATATAACGAACGTGCCCCAGCCCTGTCCTGCCATATGACGGACGTGCCCCAGCCCTATCCTGCCATATGACGGACGTGCCCCAGCCCTGTCCTGCCATATGACGGACGTGCCCCAGCCCTGTCCTGCCATATGACGGACCGGACGTTCCCCAGCCCTGTCCTGCCATATGACGGACAGGACGTGCCCCAGCCCTGTCCTGCCATATGACGGACCGGACGTGCCCCAGCACTGTCCTGCCATATGACGGACCGGACGTGCCCCAGCCCTGTCCTGCCATATGACGGACCGGACGTGCCTCAGCCCTGTCCTGCCATATGACGGACCGGACGTGCCCCAGCCCTGTCCTGCCATATGACGGACCGGACGTACCCCAGCCCTGTCCTGCCATATGACGGACAGGACGTGCCCCAGCCCTGTCCTAGCATATGACGGACCGGACGTGCCCCAGCCCTGTCCTGCCACATGACGGACCGGACGTGCCCCAGCCCTGTCCTACCATATGACGGACCGGACGTGCCCCAGCCCTGTCCTGCCATATGACAGACAGGACGTTCCCCAGCCCTGTCCTGCCATATGACGGACCGGACGTGCCCCAGCCCTGTCCTGCCATATGACGAACCGGACGTGCCCCAGCCCTGTCCTGCCATATGACGGACAGGACGTGCCCCAGCCCTGTCCTGGCATATGACGGACCGGACGTGCCCCAGCCCTGTCCTGCCATATGACGGACCGGACGTGCCCAGCCCTGTCCTGCCATATAACGGACCGGACGTGCCCCAACCCTGTCCTGCCATATGACGGACGTGCCCCAGCCCTGTCCTGCCATATAACGGACCGGACGTGCCCCAGCCCTGTCCTGCCATATGACGGACCGGACGTGCCCCAGCCCTGTCCTGCCATATGACGGACTGGACGTGCCCCAGCCCTGTCCTCCAGCGAAGGTCAGATCCGTCACGGAGGACAGCTCCAGAGATCCGCCACCCGTCCCAATCCTGACGGATAATATCCTCTCACCGGGCAGTGAAGCTGGATCGGTCGCCGGTACATTTCCAAACCAATCGGACCGAGTCCCTGGCTGAGCCCGAGTCTCGGAAATCCCAACATAGTCCTGAGGAAATCCTGTCTTCTACTAAGTCTAAAAGTATCTAGGTACTACTAAACCCTGGCTACTAAGTTTAGAGTCTCTACGAAGTCTAATGAGAATAACGATATCTATTCTATCTAACAAGTTACTGGAGAGGGTGGCAACATTGGGACTTTATGACGATACGACTTCTGTGATCTATAGTCCGGTCTCACTCCGACCCAGACTTGTCAACGATTCAATGGGAATTGACTACTTTTGATTGAGTCATTCTTATTTCAAATGAATCAATCATGAATCGATTCACCTCATGCGCAAACTGGCTGTGGGTCACTGATTGAATCATTCATACAGATAAAATAGGCTGATGGAATCATTCATTGCTCAAAGAATCATTCTTGTTTGGTCGAACAGCATAAACTGTCCAAAAAATATGCCAGCGGCCCAGCATTCATCTGTGCCCTGTGGACAAGCCAGGTACTTAATGGCCAAATATATGAACTATGTGACCTGAGCTGTGGCCTTCAATTCATCTGTGTGAAGAAAGTGAAGTTTTGTGTCCAACTCCAGTGGGCACAAAGCCACTGTTCAATCAGCCCTAACTAAGTATCTTGATACTGGTAGGGTTAGGGGTAGGTACTTAAGTACTTAGATAAGGTAACTAACTCATACTTCGGTTCATAAACCGCACAGTACACGCACACCTTTTTCACACGAAAAATTATCAAAAGTTAACCACCTTTGTCTAATTTTTAGGCTATACCATATCAAAAACTAAATCATAAACAAGCATTTGCATGACCTCCGCATGTCCCAAGTATCACTGTCGCATCTGCGCCGCTTTATTCCACATCATGGTTTATTAAAACAAAACTAATGCAAAATCAAAATAAATGTTCTATTCGCTTACAAAAAGCGAAACGTAAAGTCATTAATACTTTTGGAACTTAGAATTTGCAATTATAATACATATTATCAATATCATTTTATAATCAAAATAAACAACCTATTTCCCATTTGAGCAAATGTCCTGCAATTGGCGTCGTGCCCTCTTTGCCGTCGCGCCACTTTCGCCTTCGACCGCCCGCTGCTTTTATTAAACTAACCTAACTATTTTCATTATTCAATAACAAAATTGAATTACGTCATTGAAATTTCTACAAGGGTTTTGAATGACTGCAAACTGCAAAGAGCCTGCAACTGCAAACTGCAAGCTGCAAAGTAATGGTCTGGCATTAAGGATAGTTATCCACATTACGAGTCGTTTTGAATGAATCATTCATGAGCCACTCATATTAGCCGTGAGCCATTGTGAATCGACTCACCATGACCAGTGTTAATGTCAAGTGATTGAATCATGATTGAATCATTCATTATGGTAATGTTGAGTGCTTGAATCATGATTGAATCATTCATTATGGTAATGTTGAGTGATTGAATCATTATTGAATTATTCATTATGGTAATGTTGAGTGATTGAATCATGATGGAATCATTCATTATGGTAATGTTGAGTGATTGAATCATGATTTAATCATTCATTATGGTAATGTTGAGTGATTGAATCATGATGGAATCATTCATTATGGTAATGTTGAGTGATTGAATCATGATTTAATCATTCATTATGGTAATGTTGAGTGATTGAATCATGATGGAATCATTCATTATGGTCCGTGAATCACTGTGAATCGACTCATGACAAATATGAATCATTGACAAGTCTGCAGTCCGACCCAAGCGGGAAAACCGAAAGACCTCGCCAGTGGTCAGACACGAACCCGTAATCCGTGGATTCCGAACCCGACGCTGGAGCCACCTGGATCCAGAGATTCTGGTAAAGTAATGGTCGAGTTCTGTAAAATGTTGACCGAAACCCAGTGACCTGGCGACGAGACATGCAAATGGTGATCAGATATTTGGGATGCCAGATTGACGGAATATCTCTCTTCAAAATCCATCAGCGGATCTACAATCTCATCGGATCTCACAGAAAATGTGGCAGTGAATCTAGGATCCCAGTGGTACACATGTGGTAACAACGATGAAGTAAGTCATAGATCGCGAGCCAAGTGAAATAACTTCAAAATGGTTTTTACATAAATTCCATGAATCTTGCCATGTTTGATCAGTACGGCGCCGCACCATAGCGGCCTCTAACGAATGGTGCTCCTGCGACCTGCTGTGGGCAGAGGCCGGATGACTGAGCAAAGGAATGCCATCCTGTAGGCCAGCTGACTGAGCAAAGGAATGCCATCCTGTACCGTTCACTGCGCAATACGCACTGTGACAATGACACGCAGTTCTGCAGCTCTTCCCAGTCAAACTATGAAACACTATAATGACACCCATTCCAGACATTGCGCGGAGTTTCGACCAATGCGCAGACCAGTGAACTGCGCAGACTGCAGTGAACTGTGAAGCGGCCGTGCTTTGAAGTAGCGCTGTCAGCGGCCTTCCTGACAGCGGCCTTCCACTGAACATTAAACACTAAACGCCGAGCTCACCTCACAACGTCACCAGCTCACCTCACGTCACCGAATCACCTCACAACGTCACCAGCTCACCTCACGTCACCGAATCACCTCACAACGTCACCGGCTCACATCACAACGTCACCGGCTCACCTCACAACGTCACCAGCTCACCTCACAACGTCACCAGCTCACCTCACAACGTCACCAGCTCATCTCACAACGTCACCAGCTCACCGCACGTCACCAGCTCACCTCACAACGTCACCGGCTCACCTCACAACGTCACCAGCTCACCTCACAACGTCACCAGCTAACCTCACAACGTCACCGGCTCACATCACAACGTCACCAGCTCACCTCACAACGTCACCAGCTCATCTCACAACGTCACCAGCTCACCTCACAACGTCACCAGCTCATCTCACAACGTCACCAGCTCACCTCACGTCACCAGCTCACCTCACAACGTCACCAGCTCACCTCACGTCACCGAATCACCTCACAACGTCACCGGCTCACATCACAACGTCACCGGCTCACCTCACAACGTCACCAGCTCACCTCACAACGTCACCAGCTCACCTCACAACGTCACCAGCTCATCTCACAACGTCACCAGCTCACCGCACGTCACCAGCTCACCTCACAACGTCACCGGCTCACCTCACAACGTCACCAGCTCACCTCACAACGTCACCAGCTAACCTCACAACGTCACCGGCTCACATCACAACGTCACCAGCTCACCTCACAACGTCACCGAATCACCTCACAACGTCACTGGCTCACCTCACAACGTCACCAGCTCACCTCGCAACGTCACCAGCTCACCTCACAACGTCACCGGCTCACATCACAACGTCACCAGCTCACCTCACAACGGCACCAGCTCACCTCACAACGTCACCAGCTCACCTCACAACGTCACCAGCTCACCTCGCAACGTCACCGGCTCACATCACAACGTCACCAGCTCACCTCACAACGTCACCGGCTCACCTCACAACGTCACCAGCTCACCTCACAACGTCACCAGCTCACCTCACAACGTCACCGGCTCACATCACAACGTCACCAGCTCACCTCACAACGTCACCAGCTCACCTCACAACGTCACCAGCTCACCTCACAACGTCACCAGCTCACCTCACAACGTCACCAGCTCACCTCACAACGTCACCAGCTCACCTCACAACGTCACCAGCTCACCTCACAACGCCACCAGCTCACCTCACAACGTCACCGGCTCACATCACAACGTCACCAGCTCACATCACAACGTCACCAGCTCACATCACAACGTCACCGGCTCACCTCACAACGTCACCAGCTCACCTCACAACGTCACCAGCTCACCTCACAACGTCACCAGCTCACATCACAACGTCACCGACTCACCTCGCGTCACCAGCTCACCTCACAACGTCACCAGCTCACCTCACAACGTCACCAGCTCACCTCACAACGTCACCAGCTCACCTCATAACGTCACCAGCTCACCTCACAACGTCACCAGCTCACCTCACAACGTCACCAGCTCACCTCACGTCACCAACTCACATCACAACGTCACTGGCTCACATCACAACGTCACCGGCTCACATCACAACGTCACCAGCTCACATAACAACGTCACCGGCTCACATCACAACGTCACCAGCTCACCTCACAACGTCACCAGCTCACATCACAACGTCACCAGCTCACCTCACAACGTCACTGGCTCACCTGACGTCACCAGCTCACCTTACGTCACCAGCTCACCTCACAACGTCGCCAGCTCACCTCACAACGTCACTGGCTCACCTCACAACGTCACCAGCTCACCTCACAACGTCACCAGCTCACCTCACAACGTCACCAGCTCACCTCACAACGTCGTCAGCTCACCTCACAACGTCACTGGCTCACATCACAACGTCACCAGCTCACCTCACAACGTCACTGGCTCACCTCACAACGTCGTCAGCTCACCTCACAACGTCACTGGCTCACATCACAACGTCACTGGCTCATCTCACAACGTCACCGGTTGACCTTCATCCTCTCGCCGGTACATCACATGTTTCCATCGACTGCTTTGCTGCCGTCAGCATGCAAATCCCAGCCGAAAACCACCACCTAGTGTCAGGCGGCGTGAGGTGTGAAGTGTTTTTGTTCGACTGGGCGAGTGGAGAGCGCCCCCCCCCCCCCCCCCGCCCCAGCGCGCCGTGTCGCCGAATGCCGGTTTAGCCTGAATTTATTCAAAACCCTGATTTCTGAATTTATGACGATGCCTCTCAATGGATAGGAAATTGTCCAAAGTTTATCGTTAGACGTATATTTGTGTGCTATTTTAACGTTTTAGGGATATAATTACTGTCCAAAGTGCACGCACGCACTGGTTCCTCAAAACGAGCTGTGTAGCGCGGAAAACGTTCCCTGTTTTCAACGCGGGTAGGCGCTGTGTTCCCGGCAAATCATTTAGGAAAATGAGGTATCAACAGATGCAAAAACTCGTTAGAATTACAGTGAAGTTGTTATAATGCGTTTTCCGTGAGTTACTTTGGAATTATGCTTGCTTAAATAGAACCTCCTCACATGTGACGTTTTCAGAAAAGTCCTTTGAAAAGAAATATAAAAACAAAACAAGACTCAAAAGGCCTCAAGAAAAATTAACCACGACTGAATTCAGCGTATTTTATTGCATAGGAGCGAACAAAATGTTCTTGCCACAACCTGCCCCCCCCCCCCCCCCCCCCCCCGCCACTCATTCAGCTCTGAACTTGTCGCGGCGGCCTGGCTGGCGTGACCCGACCCAGCTTGGGGCGGCACCGACAGGCTCGGCCTGCCTCGCGGTAGGTCAGATTAGCCCCGCCTTCGCTTGTTAAGTCACTGGATGTAGCTACCAATGGCTGTGAATGTCTTTCTGTGTGTTGTGTGTGAGGCGTTGTGGTTGAAGTGAGGTTGCAGCATGTGTGGTCTCACGCTGAAGAACTTCAACGACCTGTTAGCTGTCGCCGCGCGGTCCGTCACCAACCTGGAGTATGTCTGGGCACGCTGCACTGCTGGATTCGGTGTTTTGATTGACTCCTCTACCTGAGCTACAAGCTTCCAGACGGAAACAAGAGCAAGGAGCACCACCAGCAGCGGCAGGAGGTAAAAGAGGCCTTCAGGACGCGAATGGGGCTGCGAGTCGACGGGCCGCGGGCGGGAAGCGGTGGAAAATCCAACGACGGAAATAACGCCCGCCGCGTCTTCCGCTCGCCAGCCGACTTCTCTGCCTGCACCGGAGTCGAACAGCAGCTGATCAGCCGGATCAACACGATCCTGCAGGCCGCCAGCTGCTTCCACAAGCTGGACACCGACGCACTCTCCAGCTACTGCCAGCAAAGGGCTGCCCGACCGATATGTCGCCTTGCACAGGTGGTATCCGATGTCCACCACCCTGCAACAAGCTCCTGGTGCATTCGGCAGCTGTGGCAGAAGTATGTCACCTGCCCATCGGGATGATGCCGTAGGAGGCTGTCGAAGTTGCGAACAAGCACCTCCACCACACGCGGAAGGACTCGCGTCTTCACGCGATGTTCGACCTCTTCGGGTATCTGATGGTGGCCAGCGACCCGTTCATCAGCAGCCTGGGCCTGCAGCGGCGCTGAAGACTCTACGTCAGCCGGCATGACAAACTCCAGCCAGAGAGCTTGGCGCTACTGGCGGAGCCAGAGCCGGAGCCGCGTGGAGCCGCAGCTGGAGAGGGGAACGGCGAAGGCTCCGTCGGTGCTGACAGCGCCAGCGACAGTGACGGAGCCAGCAGCAGCAGCAGCAGCAGTAGTAGCGCCGAGTAGGTCGTGAGGTCGTGCTGAGAGGTGACGAGATCATTGTTACTGTCATGTTGTGTCAGTGACATACAGGGACATGTCTGTTCTCCTGTCTGCCCTGATAGGACATGTCTGTTTCAGCCCACTGATGGATCAGGAAACGGCAAATAAACTGCAAATTACTGGTTGTAAAACAAATGATGAAACTCGTTACCGTTTGATAACGGTCGTCAACACAGTTTCCATTCGATCGTTTCTACCCATTCATTACCATTGATATTCACGCATGGGAACCATAATAGTATTGCTCGAATCGGGCACATTGTTGCAGAAAGCTTAGTTAGTAGCAGTATATCGCCAAAAGTCATCTGGCAACATTTTCAGCAAAACTGAAAGGCATTACGAATAAATGCAGGCTAAACTGTCGTTTGGCCACACTGTGGCGGTGGCTGCGACGGCCGCTGCGAGCGGCGGTGGCTGCAGCGGCGGCTGCGAGCGGTCACTACCCCCGCCTCTCTGAATAAAGAGCCGTTCGGCCCCCGAACGGGGCCCCTCTGCCACGCGGCGTTCTAGCAGACCTGTTCAGGGAAGCCGCGGACGCGCACAGAAAGTCCACGGAGGCGGCGCGCGGAGGCAGCGTTCGGGGAACGTCTCGCTCGGTGGCAGGAGAGAAGAAAGAAGAGATGGAGACATGGAGTGAGGGTTCACTGACCAGAGATGAGCAGCGGTGAGATGAGAGGGGACAGCGACGTGCAGAGGTCACCAGAGGTCATCTGTCAGCGCTGAGGAGGGTTGAGCCAGGGCGTTCAGATATATGGATTGCATATAATTTTAGTCTGGGACGGAGCGCCCTCATATACTGAGTACATCCTCCTTGTACCTGAAGACAAACGAAATCAACGGAGTAATAACGAATGCAAAGAATAGCAAAAGTAATCGCTGCGTATTTTTCCAAAACGCGTACTATAAAGAGGAGTGGCGTTTTTCCAAAACGCGTTCTATAAAGAGGAGTGGAAACGCGTACTATAAAGAGGAGTGGAAACGCGTACTATAAAGAGGAGTGGAAACGCGTACTATAAAGAGGAGTGGCGTTTTTCCAAAACGCGTTCTATAAAGAGGAGTGGAAACGCGTACTATAAAGAGGAGTGGAAACGCGTACTATAAAGAGGAGTGGAAACGCGTACTATAAAGAGGAGTGGAAACGCGTACTATAAAGAGGAGTGGCGTTTTTTCAAAACGCGTACTATAAAGAGGAGTGGCGTTTTTCCAAAACGCGTTCTATAAAGAGGAGTGGAAACGCGTACTATAAAGAGGAGTGGCGTTTTTCCAAAACGCGTACTATAAAGAGGAGTGGAAACGCGTACTATAAAGAGGAGTGGAAACGCGTACTATAAAGAGGAGTGGCGTTTTTCCAAAACGCGTTCTATAAAAAGGAGTGGAAACGCGTACTATAAAGAGGAGTGGAAACGCGTACCATAAAGAGGAGTGGCGTTTTTCCAAAACGCGTACGCGAGGAGTGGATACGCCTTTTTTCAGTTACACACGGGCAGCGGCGGCGCCACCGGGGGTGGGGGTGGGGGGGGGGGGCAGGAGGGGCAGTCGCCCCCCCCCCCCCCCCCCCCCTGTCTTCGGGCAGGGGGGGAAACATATACTTTTGCCCCCCCCCCCTGCCATTTTAGGAGGCCCCTCCATGCTTCAAAGAGGCCTCATCTCGCAGGCCCCATCGCGGAGGTCGCAGGGGCCCCTGGAAGCCAGAAGGGGTCCTATGTAGGTCAAAGGGAGCATTTGAAGGCCAGAGGATGCCGTCTGGAAACCAGAGGGGAGATCAAAAGGGACCTATGGAGGTCAGAGGTGGGCCCCTGGACTCTGAAGGCCAGAGGGGGTCCTTTGGAGGTCAGAAAGGCCACTGAAGGCCAGAGGGGCCCTCTGGAATCCAGAGAGGCCCTCTGGAGGTCAAAGGACAGGGGCCCCTGTAGGCCAGAGGGGTCCTATGCAGAGGCGCAGCCAGGGGGGGGGGCAAAGGGGGGGGGGGGGGAATTGCTCCCCTTTTACGGATCACAGGGGGCCCACCGAGATTGGCCCAGATACAATTTGCATTAGCTAAACTACTTTTATAAAAAAAAAGCCACAAAGGAGCCCTCAAACCAGGCAAAGGTCACTTTTGGTGCATGCCAAGGGCCCTCAGAGACACCGAAGGGCTTTCGAAGCCAGCCCAGGGGGCCTCTTGGGCAAGTCCAGGGGCCCATTGAGCCCACCCAGGGGCCCAAAAAACTGTCCAGGGGCCTCTCGAGCATGTCCAGGGCCCATTGAGCCCACTTAAGGGCGCAACAACCTGTCCAGGGACCTTCCGAGCATGCCCATTGAGCCCACTCAGAGGCCCCAAAAACCCGCCCAGGGGCCTCTAGAGCATGTCCACTTGTCCAGGGGCCAATTGAGCCCACCCAGGGCCCAACACACCTGCCCAATGGCCTCTCGAGCATGTCCAGTGGTCCATTGAGTATGTTCAAGGGCCTCTCGAGCCTGCACAGAGGGCCCATTAGAGTCTTCCTAGGGGCCCATCGAGTCTGTTCAGGGGCCTCTCGAACCTGCATAGGGACCATTAGAGCCTGCCCAGGAGCCTCTCGAGCTTGCCCATGAGGGGCCCATGGAGTATGTTCAAGGGCCTCTTGAACCTGTCTAGGGGCCATTAGAGTATGTTCAGGGGCCTCTCGAGCTTATCCAGAGGGGCATTGAGTCTGTGAACGGAGCTCTCGAGCCTGCCCAGGGGTTGCTAGCCGTCGCCTGGAGCGTCTGCTATAGTTGGAGCGCCTGCTAGCCGTGATCGGCGCGGTCATAATGAGCGGTACTATGCTGTATTATGACCCACCTGGTGCAATGTGTTCCTTGGGTTTAAAAATGGTAATGTGATAAGTCTGATGCGTTTTTTTAATTCAGGGGTTGGGGGAGGGGGTAGTACAAAACAATTTAACGATTTTCCTCTCAGGAGAGTATGTGCTGCAATATTTGTCAGCCAGAGGCGTCGCCGACGGGAGGGTCGGGGGGGGGGGGGTCGACCCCCCCCCCCCCCCACACACACACACACACACTTTTTGCGGGGAAAATGAACAATTTATCGTAAAAATTGCCTTTGCAGCAGTCAAAATCCAGCTATCTAGGTCAAAAACTGGAAAATTTCGCGACGTTTCGCGGCATGACACAAGTTTCGCAATTGCTTATACAAATTTGGAAAATGGGTAAATTAATTTCATTAAGTGTCTGGCAGAGGCTCTCCTTGGCGGTAATTGCTGGCCCCAGGGCCCATTCCCTTCATAAAATATTCACTTTCAAGCAGGCTACATGTTTAGCTAGTCTGCCGAGTTTCGAAAACGGCGACGCGAACGCAAAGGCGAGGAGATCGGCACCCGGAAGCTGCTCCAGCGGTGCCCAATTTGCTCGACCGAAGAGCTAATAGTGGGTACAGGCCAGGACAATCTCCCAAGCCATCTCCCCCAGGCTCCTCCAGATTAGGGGACCCTTTATGCGCGGAAAAGTCGCTCTGCCTATTGCTGCTTTCCAACCATTTGCACTGTTACCAGTTGTTTGCTACAGTTCGGCATATATGTAAATGTATAGGTACAGTTATGATTATCATATGTACTATTGAGCGCTGACTGCCACCGGTCATCGTTATTGACTATCCGAGGCTAATGTATATGAAAAACTACCTTCATTTCAATATTTGTCATCATACCGAGATGTGCAACCAGGAAAAGAGGTTACTTATTCTGGCTCCACTCACGGTCTGGTTCCAAGATTAAAATTTCGTTTTCCAAGACCTAAAATTAACATTTTCACGCCGCTTCAATGCGCTTCATCGGCAGTCACCGTCATAACGAAGCCATAGTCATCGTCTTCGGTTCGTCGTAACGCTAAATTAATTACCTACCTACTATAACATGACAATCCACATACAAAATGCTGCAAAGGCTTAAATATACGTATACAAATATGGGTACATATTTTTCGTCATTTCAGCTGCCCCCGCCCCCCACACTCAAAAGCGGACCCCCACCTGTTGTCAGCTAAGAAAGGTTTGATTTCCTGTACGTAACAGTACAAATTAGTAACACGCTCAGTACAATGCCTACTAGTGGTGTCAATCGGTTACCGAAATTTTGGTAACCGAAAAAATGTTGTGACCGATTTGGTAATCGGTCGGTCAGGCTTATACATTTTTGGACATCTTTCGGTCAGCCTAATCTTAAACAATTCACTTTTTTTGTCACACTTCTACACATATCCAGCAAATTTGCTCCAAATTCACTCAATTAATGTAAATACTAAATAGAACACATCATTAATATATATCGAGATTGAAGATATTGCTCACAAGAAGAAGTGAGGTCCTTAAAAATATGTATTGTATACCATCTTAAGTAGCAATTACAAACCAGTAACCAGCATTCCCCTCCAACTTTGGCCAGTTAAAATGTATTTCTTCCTATGTATGTATGTATGTAATATGTATTATGCTGCAAATTAATATGAATTGATTGATGAATTAATATGAAATGAGGTCACATTTTTCCATTCCTGTTTTCAATGTGCTTTCGGTCTTGCTTGCAGCATAATTACTTACTTTGTACTAATAATTATTACTAATTATTACTTTGCTTTGTAAATGTATTTGGTTCGCTTTTTCACAATTATACTGTCTTTTTGGAAACTGTACATGTGCATATTATGATGTTAAACAAAACAATTTTTACAATGTGTTATCTACATAAATAAGTATACTATTTTAAAATCGGTCAAAGTTTGGCCATTTTTGGCTTCAACCCAAATCGGTCGGTATTCGGTCAACCGAAATGCCTTCCATTCGGTATCGGTTTGGAATCGGTCAGGAAATTTGGGAAAAATGGCATCACTAATGCCTACTGAGGGTCCTGGTCCAATCCAGCTCATCAAAAGTTGACGAAGAAACGTTAAAAGGAGGCCTCACAAAATAAAGTGGCCGAAATCCGTAGAGTTTTTCATATCCAGTTTTTTTGTTGTGGGGGGCCTCTCCCAGGGGCTTGCCCCCCCCCCCCCCCCCCCTTCTGAAGGTCTGGCTGCGCCCCTGGTCCTATGTAGGTCAGAGGTGCCCTGCAGTCCAGAAGCGGTTCCTCTGGAAGCCAGAGGGGAGGTGAGAGGAGCCCTATGGAGGTCAAAGGCCCCTTCTCAAATGGAGGCCCCCTCTCAAATGGTGGCCCCTAAATTTTGACTTCCCCCCACTGACAAAAATCCGTGGCGCCGCCCCTGCACACGGGCATAAGTTACAACTGGCTGGGATCAGAAGATCAGAAGTGCGGGTGACGTAGCCAAGACCGTCGCAAGTCTAATGCTGCTCGACGAGTCATTTTCAGCTTAAACGTTGCAGTTGCGGTTAATTTAACCGTTACAACCAAAGCTACGGCCATGGTCATTGTTACGTTCAAGTTCACGGTCACGTTCACGTTCATGGTCAATGTCACGGTTATGTCCACGGTCACGGTCACGGTCACGGTCACGGTCACGGTCACGGTCACGGTCACGGTCACGGTCACGGTCACGGTCACGGTCACGGTCAGAGTCACGGTCACGGTCACGGTCACAGGCACGGTCACAGGCACGGCCACAGGCACAGTTTTGTTTAACATCATAAAACATCAGGCACAGGTCACGGTCACGGTCACGGTCACAGGCACGGTCACAGGCACGATCACAGGCACGATCACGGTCACGGTCACGGTCACGGTCACAGGCACGGTCTTACGGTCTTACGGTCACGGTCACCGTCACTGACACTGTCGGTCATGGCCAGTTACGGCGGACATAGTAAAGCTGTATAAGGAAGATTAGACGGCTCAAATGTCATATTATTGGACAGTGTATTCGAGAGGACTCCACCCACCATATTACATATTAAGTCCAGGACTATGTTTCCGGGTTCATTGCCCTCGCCACAGGACAATGAAGCACTGCCATGCATAAGGAGCGCTCCTTTCGCCGCGTGAGATCCAGACGGCCAAATCTGGCGCTGCAGCAGGCGGTGACACCACCACCCATGAATGAACAGCCATACGGTGCTATCGCGGCAGTTCGAACCGCGCTCGCAACGGCAAAGTTCAAGGGTCCTCCAGACGGGGGCAATGCTCTCTCGAGTCTGTCCCTTGTCCGCTAGCCCCTCACTGACGCCGGAAATGTCTCCCTGCTGGTCTGCGGTGGCCCGCGGCCCTGCTGTTGCAGCGGCGGCAGAGCCCGGCGTGGCATTGACCTTGACACTGAACTTCGCTGTGACGTCGCGGCGCGGGCTGGCCTCTGATTGGTCGGTGGCCGAAGAGGAAATACGGCGCCCGACGCGCCGTCACGCACGGAGGAAATTGGAGGGTTCGCCGAGGGTTCAAGGGCTCGCTAGGTACATACACGGCATATGGCAGAGGCGGACGGGTTGAGAAGCGCGGGAGTGCCAGGGTAGGAAGGCGCAAGGTGACCTCAGCCTGTTGGCTGAGCTGACGTGTCAGACATGTCGCATAGAATATTGAACCGCGACAGGTTTAAAACGTACGCCCCCCCCCCCCCGCAGTTGCTATGGTACACACTAAAGGTCCGGCTTCTTTATCCTCTAGCGTATGTTTGACGTCGAATTAAGAAACGACCGTATATGCATTCAAACCGCATTACTGAGAGTATATATGATGGATGGCCGTGATGAGCATTGTGCAGATAAAAAGTGGATGGAAAAAGTAGCCTTTGCTCATGTTATAGTAATTAAAAAAGATGATGAATAATTAACCTATATTACGCATTGCGGCTTCTTCAGGGCGTAATATAGGTTAAGGTGCAAGGCGTAATATAATGCAAGTCGTAATATAATATAATACAAGGCGTAATATATAATATAGGTTATAGGTTAAAGGGAATAGGTCACCTTTAATGGGGTTTTGAACTGATATAGCAGATTCGTAGAGCAGATCGAAAAATGGGTTGTGGTGAAAGAATTAACTAGCTACGCTAAGTAATTTCAACACAGGACTAGTGGGCCCCTTTTAGAAGACTCTGTTTCGGGCGGTTTCGGGGCACGAGGCAGTCTTTCATGCCCCGAAACCGCCCCGAAACAGAGTCTTCTAAAAGGGGCCACTAGTCCTGTGTCGAAATTACTTAGCGTTAGGTAATTATTTTACTACACCCCATTTTTCGATCTGCTCTACAAATCTGCTATCTCAGTTCAAAACCCCATTTAATGTGATCTATTTTCCCTTTAACCCTCGCCCTACCTCCTTTCGCCGCGTTCCTCGCCCTACCTCCTTTCGGAGGGGGCCTGACATGCCCCCTCCCTGAGGTTTTTCGTGCATAACTTTGTACACATGCAGTGCATCTTGCTTACATTTTCGGTAGCTGAGTTTACAGCAATTATACGTACGCTGTCAAAGTTATTTGAAATGGTTGAGAAATGTGGGAAATAATGACGTTTTGATGACGTCATGTTGGTAAAAATAGAAATATTTGAAAATCGTAGAAAATAGAGTTTTAAAGAAAATTGCAAACACAATTCACCAAAGATACAAAATGTTTTTCTCTTTAAAATGGCAATCTTAGATTTCCAAAATTTTGGGTTTTTGATCCCTAAAATAAAAAATAAAATAAAAATAGGAAAAATCCCCACAAAATAAAAAATTTCGAAGATTTTAGAAAAGCCGGAATATTTGTGAGACGACTGAGTATGGACAATACCCATACCAAATTTCAAAGCAATATCTTCATTTCTGACTGAGTGTGATGGCTCCCTAAGAGTAAGAAACTGATGACGTCATTTTAAAAAATAACTTGTTTTGACTTTTTTTGACAAGATACGAACAAATAATTACATTTTCTGTATCTCTGAGCCAAAACTGGTCTAGGAACATGCCTTTTATTTACATTTATCAGTTTCTAATTTTGAGGTTTTCTGAAGAACAAAATCGCTGTTCTGGACGTGGTAAATCCGAGGTCATTCACTTGACCTGGAAGGTCATCCGTTGATCTGAAACCTAAAAATCGCATACAGTTAGATTCCTCTCATGACAGGCAACATACTAGTTCTTACCGCATTGCTTTAAGTTGCTTGGTTTGGAAGTTAACAGTAACAGCCTGTCAGCCCCCCACCCCCCCCCCCCCCCCGTACGGCGAAGGTGAAAAAGCTCCCGTAGGGCGAAGGTGAAAAAGCTCCCGTAGGGCGAGGGTTAAGGCGCAAGACGTAATATAAGTTAATTATTCATCATCTTTTGTAATTACTATAACATGAGCAAAGGCTACTTTTTCCATCTACGCATTACCGAGAGCTTCAAATTGATATATTGACACATTGGCTCACCTTATCCATTTCTTTATTTATTTAACATCATCGCCGACGGGGTGAACCATTTATGGGCGAAGTCACACAGTTAAACCACACGCATTCACATACTTAAAAGATCACATTACATCCCTCACCCATAACCATCTTTACCTATAATAATAAAAAAGATCACCTAAAAGATCCTCTATAATACAAAAGCGATGGTTAAAAGCTGTCGAATGACACAAATGGATTTAAAATATAAGAATAAAATACGAAATAAGAAATATGTGATGAAATAGTGAAGATAAAATAGCAAAAATGAAGACAAAAGTAAAAATCAAAAAACTAATATAAAATTAAATAAAAATGAAAAGTAACAATAGTTACATACATTGGCCGCTTTTTTACATTGGCTTCACGTCACCTCTGAAACGTACCTTTTGTGACTGCTAAAATGACCTTGTGTGTCTGCAGCTCAATAGGCATTGAAGGGACGAAGAACCTTTTATTTTTATATTTACGCAATGTAAACCGGTAGGCGCGATATTTTTCCCTCAAGAAATGTTCTTTCCTAGAAATCAAAATTAGTTTCTTGTTTCAGAAACTTAACATTTGTGTTGGGATTTTCATTTAGTAGCCAGTTTTCATGTTTTGCAGTGTTTTAGTCTACTTTGCTGCTTGTTTAAATTGAGTTTGTCTTATCTGCGCCAGTTTAAGTTGAACGATTTTTTAAAAGATAGGAATTTGACCGTGACTTCGTGGTTTCCCTGGAGGCCTCGTGGCGGGAACTCGGGGTCAGGTCAGGTCATGTAGTTAAGTTGAGAGTTGAGAGTGAGGCAGAGGTGTCCGTGCATGCCGCTGGTGCTTTTGTGCGGTGGCCGTGCAGCACTGAGCCCAAGTTTGGCTTGGTGGTGAAGATGATTGTTTTTATTTGATGTATCTGTGAGTGAATTTTTTGTTGTTGAAGGTGTGAAATATAGTGTAAAGAAGAATGTGCTTCAGCTAGTTTTGCTGACAATTGTATTTATGTACAATGTTAAACGTAGAATTGACATCTGTTGTAATAAAGACATTCCAACACGCCATTGTTTAACGCTACTTCCACAGTTTGTCAGTTGCTGACGTTGTGTTGCGCATACAATGTGCTGCATAGCCATGTTAACAAGCCGTTACATTCGCCAATAATAAGCGTGGTATACCTAGTGTGTATCATTGTAAGGTTCCCCGAGTGAATCACCTCTGTGTGCATATCTCCGGCATCATTTCTTGAGGTAAGCACTAAGCATC
This sequence comes from Chirona hameri, assembly GCA_036785665.1. Taxonomy (NCBI): domain Eukaryota; kingdom Metazoa; phylum Arthropoda; class Thecostraca; order Balanomorpha; family Balanidae; genus Chirona; species Chirona hameri. The sequence goes on along the minus strand of JAXIVJ010005488.1, from coordinate 50,460 downwards.
ATCTCTCGCATACATGAGTGGATCCATTTAAATAGTTGATAGGCCAAAATTGGTTAGTGTTCAGTTGGAAAAATATGATCCTGTTAACGTTATATTTCAAAACTAACATACATTGGTGGGGCAAACACACAGTTGATAAGCCAGCGTTAGAGGCCCCACCATCCGAATACGAAACTCCAGCTATGGCCCGCAGAAGAGCCTCTTCATGACTCTCAACTCTCCAGACCTCAGGGACTTCCCCGACACAGCTCGTTCCCAGGGCTTTCCACGCCTCCACAATCCACAGCTGCTGCAGCAGCCTCTGCGAATTGCACGTCACATCCCCGAAACCAGTCGTTGGTCTTCAGCTGGGTTCATTATGTAATGGGGCTTCAGCAAGCTCTGACATAAGCTGGCACAGGCAAACGCCATCAATACGTGATATATCGCAGGCGAGACGACGTGCAACGATTACGGAATAATTATATAATTAGGCACTACTGAAATAAACGTAATTAAAAAGGCATGACATCATTAGCTTGTTGGGTAGTTATTCGAAATCAGAGCCTTGTTCACGACGCCTGCTGACGGGCTGACTGCTGCTACCTACTGCTGTCAAAACGTATCGACCAATCAGCGTGGACCAGAGGGGGATGGGATGTGGGGAGGGGTACGGTGTATGACGTCATACCTCTGCTGCCTCCTGCTGTCGCTGCTGCCGGAAAATCGCGTCAGCCGGGCAGCGCAGATAACACAAATTGGCGCACGCTGCAATTTCCAAACGTGAAGCGTCGATAAAAAACCAACGATCTCCAAGCGAAAAGCTTGAAGAAGCGAAGATGGGTATGGAGTAAGTCTGCGATAATTTTAGTTTCACTGTTTATGTTGGTATTATGTACCATAAGCTCTGCTACTTACCTAGCTGTACGAGCAAATTTATCGTAGGAAGTACGCCAGATATGTATCGTGAATCGACAGCATTTGTGTTCAAGTAGTAATCGCCGGCGATGACGTAGGTTGGTGTGTGCTGCCGTTTTGGACAGCCATGGGCAGCCCGTCAGCAGGAGGTCGTGAACAAGGCTCAGTTAAAATTAGTTCAACTTGGGAGCTTTAATCATTATTTAACTGAATCGAAGAAACATCCACGAAGTTTAACAATGTCCCGGTTTAATGATTGCAGCTTTACAATGACGTTATTACAACTAAAAACACGATCAGACATTTGTTCATTTCATAATATAATTAGTTACGTTGTCGTTTTATTTCGCATCAATGCAACCGAATGTCGCGATATTTGGGAATGCCAGCGGGGCTTCTCTAATGTTGAGAAGCCCCGTTGGCGGCTGAAGTGCCCGGGATGTTCGGCGCTTCGACGGAACTTTCGGCCAAGTCCTGAGCTGAACTTCCTGGACGGGTACTAGTCAAGACCCTCTCTTGTCCTTCACACCGCTGCCAACTCCAAGGCCTTCACTTTCATCGCCGTCACTGCCATGACCTGCAGCACCATCTCCTGCGCCGACACCACCTTCACTATCACCACCTCCACCACCACGACTACCTCAATCACTACAATGGCCACCTCTACCTCCACCTGATCACCACCCTTACCACCACGCCTCCGCTGCCTGGCGCGACACCATGCCAGCCCGCGGCACCCCTCCACCGCCGCTTTCTCGGCAGCAGTCAGCCGCCCCCGAGCTGCACGGCGGCGTGCAGCAGCGGCCGCAGCCGACCACAGCACGCAGAGGTCAATGTCAAGTGCAGACAGCCGCCGCGCCGTTCGCCGAACAGGACGTGAGCCCAGCGGCGGCGAGGCTGGCGGTGGGCTTCGGGGAACCAGATGACGGGATAGCGCGACACCTCGCGTGCCATGTGTGAGCTGAGCGGGCACGTGGCCTGTTGTTGGGCTCGGTGGTCTTCATGGAGCACCCGACCTGGAGGTATACTTATGCATTGCGAGGAATTTGTCTCGACTTATTCTGGCTTGTCCGGCTTCTAGCGGTTGGTTATTGAGAATTCAGTGCACACTATTAGTGGAACAAAAGTACGCCTTAGTTTAAAGGGAATAGTCCACCTTGGTAGATTCGAGCGAATGCACAGTAGGGCGGGAGCGCGGTCTGGCACGCCATAATTCATTTCGGCGACTTTTTGGAAACCAAGCAAAATGAGCCTATTCTGAAGCCAAATTGTCCACAGATTACGAATCTGAAAGTCGTTTGGCTTTGTTCTGAACCGTATGTGCGTGATACAGTGCCAAACACGGATATTTTGTCAGTCAGCATTAACCAGCCGGTAATGGCGTTAAAAATGGCGTTGTGTTCAAAGTGGTATAATATGTTGAATATGTATTTCAAATAATGTTCCCCTATTTGCATTCAATGAGCACTACAGGTTAATACCGAAAAACTGGCACTTGAACATGTATTTACATATTGTGTGTCATGTTTTGTTACAGGTGTCAAAAATGCGATCTGAATTTTTCGTAAGTCAAATTTAACAAAGAAAATATAAAATTGCCCAAAACCGCCCAAAGATGTGAGAAAAACGTTGCTAAACTCATTTTCTATCAGACCGTAGTTCATTTTCTTGCACAAGTTTACACTTAGTATTTACATATATAGTAATAATGAAGTATTTATATTGCATATAAATACTTGTTTTTCATTTTATTAATATCGTCTGGTCATTTAACATCACATAAACATCACATCACATTAACATCACATGGTCATCACATTTAAATTAAACGGCACTTAGACAAAAATGGAGGATAGTTAGGCAAATAAGACCTGCACATAATTGTTCCCGAGCATCGTCATTGCTAGCCGAATCTCACCCCGGTCTTTTCACGCGTATAGGTAAATACCAGAAACCCCGCCAAATATGAGAGAATACTAAGATTATGCCCTTAGCAACATCACACGTCTCATTTTTGGGTATTTTAGTCCCCATTTTGTGTAGCAAGTAATCAAGAACCATGACTTTCTAATTATGGCGTGCCAGACCTTGCTGCCGCCCCATAGTGGAATGGTATGAAATGTATGTATGTATTGACAGTAAAAACACTCTCCGATGCATAAAACGGCTATTCTGAGTGTCGCGTCATGGTTAAAAGGTAGAGACATGTTAAAAACGACACTCAGCAACATGCATACTAGAAACTAAATTACACTCCATGATCATGCACACACTCACACAGCGACCGACATAAACATACACGACACCCATCATACACCATGTAAATGTAGGTGAAATGACTATATTGAGCACGCAGATAACGATTCTGCTACTATTGTGTCATAAAATCCGGGAACTGTGGAAATTTTGAAGAAATACAATATTATCAGCGGTGTCGATTTCTCAAAACGGTTGGGGGGAGGGCGAACACACTGGCGGATCCAGCCTCTCTCTCCGTGGGAAGGGGAGAGGGCATCTTTTTGTGGCTAAAAGGTACCTCCATTGTTTACCTCTGCGGATTTGGGTCGGTCACCTTTTTTAGTATTCGAGCTTAAGAAATTTACTTTTCAAATTCACAAAAATTTCTTTTGTGGATTTTTTTCCCGAAAAATTTATTTTTGGTCAAAAACACAAGCTTTCGCGAATCCGAGACACCCATTTGGAAGACATAAAGACATAAAGACATAAAAGAAAAGTGCAACAAAGAGCCTCTTGGGCCCATCCGAGGTTGCACCCCCCCCCCCCCCCACCCCACCTTCCCCCCCCCCCCCTCCACCAGTCTCGCCCCTTCAAATCACCTTACTCTACCTTCATAAAAGAAGGCTAATCCCACGAGTATTTATGAACTAATCCCTTCTCTGTAAAGTATTTATCTAATCTAATTTTGAAGGAAGCAAGTGTCACTGCATCAGCGACATCCCCTGGTAGCATATTCCAATGTCCTACAACCCTTCTACTGAAAAATGACTGTCGTAGCCTAGTCCTACTTTGTTTCATAATGAGTTTATGCTGATGACCTCTACCTCGATTTTCCCTATTGAACTCAAACATACCCTTTAAATATCCAGAATGCTGACTATTTACAAATTTGAAGACTTCAATCAGATCTCCTCTTAGCCTTCTATATCTAAGTGAAAACATACCCAATTTCCTTAATCTATCTTCATAAGGTAAACTACCAAGACAATTAATCATTTTTGTTGCCCTTTTTTGAACTCTTTCTAACAACCAGCAATCTTTCTCATATGTTGGAGACCAGGCTTGTACACAATACTCCAAATGTGGTCTAACGTATGCACAATACAGTTTTGTTATTACCTTTTCACTCTTGTAGGAAACATTTCTGTTAATGGCCCCTAGCATTCTAAGTGCCTTTTTCCTAGCTTCTACAACCTGGTCTGACGCTGATAGTCTATTGTTTACCACGACACCTAAATCTCTTTCCTTTTCAATCTGCTCCATTTTCTGCCCACCCATTTCATACCTATGTTTACTGCTAACCCGTCCAGCGTGCATAATCTTACATTTACTCAAATTTAATTTCATCTGCCATGCTTCAGACCACTCAACTAGCTTGTCCAGATCTGATTGAAAAACATCCTGATCATGTTTTCCTCTAATAATCCTGACAACTTTAAGATCGTCTGCAAATTTCAAGACTTTGCTGTCTATACTGTTCTCAATTGCATTCACAAATATTATAAAAAGCAATGGGCCCAGGACTGAGCCCTGTGGAACCCCACTGAGAACCTCCTTCCATTGTGATTGGCACCCATTCAATATAACCCTTTGCTGGCGTCCTGAAAGCCACGTTTCTATCCAATCCAGAATCTTGCCCCTGATCCCATGAATTTTAAGTTGCAACCCCAGTCTTGTATGGGGGACTTTGTCAAATGCTTTACTGAAATCAAGAAAAGCTACATCTAGCTGTTTACCCTGATCAACGCTATCTGTTGCAACATCCAAAAACTCCAGAAGATTAGTTAAACAAGAACGGCCCTTCCTAAAGCCATGCTGTGTATCCTTGATGAGTTCATTTTGCTCCAAGAATTCAACAATCTTATCTTTGATGATTGATTCAAGCACCTTGCAGACTAATGAGGTCAGACTAACTGGTCTATAGTTTTCCTCTTTACTTTTATCTCCCTTTTTATGAATAGGAACAACATTTGCTCTTTTCCAATCAAGTGGAATTTTACTATCTGCAAGTGATTTAGAAAATATTATGGCTAATGGAACCGACAACTCCCTTTCAGATTCTCTTAAAAGTCTAGCATGGATTTCATCAGGTCCTTCTGCCTTGTTAGGCCTTACTTTCTTTAGATATTCTAGAACAAGTTCACTACTTATGCCACCTAGCTCTCCTATAGTCTCCTCTGTCTCTAGCTCAGGCTGAAGTGCTGCAATACTACTCTGGTCCTCGATAGTAAAGACAGATTGAAACTGATCATTAAGCACTTCAACCATTTCACTGTCCTTGCTAACTAACACATCATCTACCTTAAATGGACCTATATTTTTGGAAACTGTACTTAACTTATAAAAAACTGAAGAACTTCTTACTATCTGCATTACAATGTCTAGCTAAATCAAGTTCCTTTGCCCTTTTAGCTGCTCTGACCTTTTTCTTAACTGAATTTCTTGCATTCTGGTAGGCCTTCTGATTTATATCTAGTGAAGATCCTTCAAAATGCCAAATGCACTTCTTTTAGCTTGTATAGCACTCCTTACTTCTGGGGTAAGCCAAACTGGATTGCCCTTGGTTCTGTTACGTTTGTGCCAAGAGGATGTCATTTCCTTTCTTTGACCGTTTTGTTTTGCAATTTGCTTCAAAACTCTATTTTCTACGATTATTCAAACATTTATCATTTTTTCACCAAAAATGGCATCACATGACGTCAACGTCATTATCTCCCAAAATACTACATCAATTTCAATTGAATTTAGTGAGAAGACGTAGAATTGATGCAGCATAAGGTACTGCAAGTTTGACGTTGATATCTATCACAGTTTTCAAGTTATTAAGGAAATCCGGGAGGGGAAGATTCTGCCACCCCCCAGCGGGGCGCGAGTTAAGTGTCACCGGGGCTGCTGGAATTGCATCAGGTGCGCTGATTTGTCTATCATTGAAAGCAAGGGAAACATACAAACTTCAAATTCAATCACTCGAGAAAAAAAACTCCGTTTTTATTAAGTTTTCTCCTAAGATCATTGTTTTTCACTTGCAGTGCAGGGAACGCGCGGGGGCGGATACTTGTATTGAATGACCCTCCCAAGATGCCTGTGTGTGTGTGGGGGGGGGGGGGCATTTGCCCCCGATGCCCGCCCCCCCCCCCCCTGTATCCGCCAGTGCCAACAATTACTGCCAAGGAGAGCCTCTGCCAAACACTTAATGCAATTCGTTTTCCCATTTTCCAAATTTATATAAGCAATTGCGAAAGTTGTGTCATGCCGTGAAGCGGCGCGAAATTTCCCGTTTTTACTGTGGATAGCTGGATTTTGACTGCTGCAAAGCCAATATTTGTACGATTTTACGATAAATTGGGAACGCGCGGGAGGGGGGCGGGATACTTGAATAGAATGCCCCCCCCCCCCCCCAGATTCCTGGGGGGGGGGGGCATTTGCCCCTGATGCACCCCTTCTCCTGGATCCGCCAGTGGCCGAACTGGGACGGATCCAAGGGTAGCCTATCAGCGCCATGGCTTTACCGAAACCACCAAAATCGGCTGAAAATTCACACATTTAAAAAGAAATTATAGGCAACTTGTACAAAGGACAGTATTTGTAATCAATGAATAATGCAAAACAGACGAAATCTCATGAGTTTTGGAATTATGTCGGACAAACAAATTCAATTTATGTTTGTTCTGTTTCAAATTATGTTATTCAAATTCTGTTTGTCGGACAAACCAACGTTTTGGGCCGGTCTGTATCCGCCAGAAGGCCCGAGTCCTTACTTGGAACCCTTACTTAGTAAAACGGCAATGTTAACCTGCCATTGACTGGGGGGAGGGGGGGAAATATCTCTCGCTGACGAATTTTCGCAATAGCTCAAAAAACAATAGCGATATCAACGTGAAACTTTGAGTACCTTCTCCTACACCAATTTTACGTCTTCTGTGCATAAATTAAGCAATTATGTGGATAACAAAAATTGAGATATAACGAATTTAGTGACGTCACTACACACGAGTTTGGTGAATACAAAAATCACCTAAACTTTAAGAAATCATACAAAGTCTATATTTTGAGCAAAATGCAATACAAAAACGTCAGAAAATAGCAAATGGCAAGGGTTACTAAACTGATTCTCGGATTTCTCAAAACTTTGGTTTCTGATCCCTAAAAAAAAACATTTAAAAGAAATCAATTAAAAACCTATTTCTTCGGAAAAATGCCCTAAAAATCAAAAATTGCAAATATGTTAAAAAATGCACCGGATTTCGCATCTTTATACACAAAGAGGTGATTTAAAAAAACTTTTTTTAGTAAAAGCTGCGTAGACTTTATTTTGAAATAGGGAAGGTGTCAATTTGTTGCCCATTTCAGGCGGTTTGGGAGGCTTGGACGCTTTGCCCCTTCTTGGATCCGCCAGCTTCCAAACACATTGGAGGGGGGACGAGCGGGTACCTTTGGGGGGCCGAGGGTACCATTGGGGAGGGCCGAACTCAACATTGGGGGGGGGGGGGCTAGGGCCACCCCAAAAGTATATAAATCGACACCTATGAATATTATACACCATGATGTCATTTTCCGATGTGACGTCACATACGCGTCACACCTCCCGAGTTTCTGGTGAATCGAATTAGGCAAACAGAGCGGCGCTGTATGTGCGCCGGTTGTATAATCCACACTGTAAGGGTACTGTCATTAGGGTGGCATCAAAAAAGAAAAAAATGTGGTATTCTTTGGGGCATGGGCATACAAAGATGATGGGTGACTAAGATTCCGCAACACATTCGGCGGACATGGGGCTAAAGTAAATTTCCTAAGAGCCTATTCAGATGCATTAACCCGCCATTGACTGGGGGGGGGGGCGTTTAACGCCCCCTGATTAATTTTCGTAATAGCTCACAAACCAATAGAGTTATCAACGTAAAACTGTGAGTATCTTTTTATATATCACGTTTACGTCATCTGTGAAAAAATTAAGCAATTTTGTCGCAAAATTTCGAGCTATAGCGCATTTAGTGACGTCACCACACACGAGTTTTACACAAAAATCAGCTAAACTTTAACAGACCGTACAAATGTCATACTTTGAGAGAAATGCAATCCTAAAACGTCAAAAGATAGGAAGTAGCAAGGGCTATAACATGGCTATCTCGGATATTGAACATTTTGTTTTTAATCCCAAAAATGGGAGTTTTTTTTGTGTTGTAAATGCCCACAAAATCAAATTTTTCAAACATATTAAAAAAACGGAATATATGTCAGAGAACCACATATGGGTAACTACCATACACAATTTTAAAATGATATAATTTTTGAATGACTTATGGCATGTAAAGTATGGGTAAATCATGACGTCATATTCTGAAATTGCGTTTTTGTTTTGCTTTCATTGACCAGATACGGACAAATAAATGCCAGAACTGTATTTCTGAGACAAAACTGATCTAGAAACATGCCTTTTTCATTTAGATGTATCTATATCAAATGTTGACCTTTAGTGGCCTGAACTTGTCCTGAACTTGACACTAACTTCACGTAAATGAAGGCAGGTGGTAAAATGACTATCACCATCGAATTCTACGTGGAAAATATCCAATAAAACATGTGTTGCATGATTTTGGTAAATATTTTGCACATAGTGACCTTTTGTGACCTGACATTGACCTTGAATTTTGCCAACAACCTCACTTTAACCTCATGCGGGAAATTTATCATACCTTTGGCAGCACTATGTGTGAAAATAGTCGTAATCGAAGGCACTGCATGGAAGGTATGGCCCATAAACTCAAATACATCGATTTTGACCTTTGATCTGACCGTGACCTGACATTTGACCTCACTTTGACATTTTTTAGCATGCGTTAGATTCGTATCATTGAGAGCTTTCGAATGCCGCCTTGCGCATCTCCCTGGAATTATTGGTTCGGAAGATAACCAGGGGGGAACGTTTACCCCCCAGTGTTTGCCAAGGGCCCACCAACCCCCAGCCCGGCCCGGCGCAGGCCCATGAACACCAAGATCAGGCCCGGACCAGACCCGGTCAAATTCATAATATTGAGACCCAGGCCCGGCCCGGCCCGTTCAGATTAAGTATATAATTATTTTCACAAAATTTGCAATTGTTATCCTAGCATATTTACTTGTAACTATAAATGTGATATTATACTATAAATGTGAAACAATGAACCAACTTTATAGAGTTTAGTGCTTGTGCGAGGAACATACTTGATATAATTAATAAACTAAAAAACATGACATTTTCCTCGAAAATGTGCAAATCCAATGTTATCAACATAATAATAACATTTAGATAACATTGGATTTTCACATCTTCGAGGAAAAGGTCATGTTTTTAGTTGATTAATTATATGAACCAACTATGCTACCACCCCCCCCCCCCCCCCCCCCCCAAAGCCACAGCCACAGCAACAGTGTGCTGCTGTGTAAGTGAACTGCTGGTTAAAATATTGTTTAGCTCTGACCTGAGCTTGTGCGACGTGCGCATTACTTAAAAATTGTCAGGCCCGGGCCCATCCAGAGCCCAGTGATTTCCTTAAAGGCGAGGCCCGGCCCAGGCCCAGCCCATGGCCCATAGGGCCAGCCCCGGCCCAAGGCGAACTCTGCCCCCCCCCCCCCCCCCAGGCAATGGTGTTCGGCTGAGACCCAGTCAATGCCGGGTAAACGACACTAGCGCCACCTACTATCGTGTGTAATTATATGTTCGCTGTGTTTGAACCCATGTTTAATTAATGCAAATCCACGTGTTCGAAAGTAAAACCTGACCAAATGGAAAATAAGCTACAAAACTCAAAGCATCTTCGATTATAAAATAACTTACATTATTAGCATAAGCGTCAATGAATCCCGACTTCTTAGCCAATGACAGTGAAACGTTGTGCAAGTTTGCCTTATTGTTTTAAACTATGCAGTGCAATGATTTGTATGCTGTTTACTTCTCTGTCAAGGTGGCATCACAGTATTGATTTTAAAACCATCATGAAAAGAAACATTTGCTTACGTTTAAACATCATAGGTACACTGCAAAACACGACTCGACCACCCGTATGCCGTCAGCGCGAACGTCCCGAAACGTGCATGAAATAATCAAGCTCAGCTGCCGTTCTGAAGCTTGGAGCGGCTGCAATGGGCCGACAAACAACTTAAACCCAACGGGAAAAGGTCACTCACCCCACAACACATTCACAGACACACACAATTAAACAGCCTGTAGAGTAGAGCCACGTTCCAGATATGCAGTGTGTAGACTCTACAGACCAGTGGCGTACCGAGTATTAGGTCATGCAGGTCATGACCTGGTCCTTTGGACACGAGGCGCACATGCAAAGCTGGCGCCCCTCCGATCAGTCACGACGCCCCTCTGGCCAGTGACGGTGCCACTCCGGCCAGTGAGGACGCTCCCCCGGCCAGTGACGGCACCTCTCCGGCCCGTGACAGCGCCCCTCCGGCCAGTGACGCCGCCCCCTCCGGCCGGTCTTTGTCGGCCCATTGCAGCCGCTCCAAGCTTCAGAACGGCAGCTGAGCTTCATTATTTCATGCACGTTTCGGGACGTTCGCGCTGACAGCATACGGGTGGTCGAGACGTGTTTTTTTTCAGTGATGTTTGATGTAAGGATGTTTAAACGTAAGAAAAGGTTCGTTTCATGATGTTTATAAAAACAATGCTGTGATGCCACCTCGACAGAGAAGTAAACAACATACAAATCATGCAGTGGCGTGCGCAGAAATTCACAAAGGACCAGGTCATTGCCTTGAGGGGCGCCACCCGATCGACAGGGGCGCCACCAATATTGGCGAAAATTTTGCAGGGGAGGGGGCTCCTATGGACGGACGGAGGGGCACCGTCACTAGCCGGAGAGCCGCCGTCACTGGCCTGGTGGGCACCGTCACTGGCTTGAGGGGGCGCCGTCACTAGCCGGAGGAGCGTCGCCACTAGCCGGCGCCCCGTCACTCGCCGGAGGGGCGCCGTCACTGGCGGGAGAGGCGCCGTCACTGTCCGGAGGGGCGCCGTCACTTTTCGGAGGGGCACCGTCACTCGCCGGAGGGGCCCCGTCACTGACCAGAGGGGTGCCGTCACTGGTCGGAGGGGCGCCGTCACTCGCCGGAGGGGCATGGTCACTGGCCGGAGGGGCGCTGTCACGGGCCGGAAAGGCGCCGTCTATGGCAGAGAGCGCCGTCACTGGCCGGGGAGCGTCCTCACTGGCCGGAGTGGCGCCGACACTGCCCAGAGGGGCGCCGTCACTGATCGGAGGGGCGCCAGCTTTGCATGCGCACCTCGGGTCCAAAGGACCAGGTCATGACCTGAATGAACTTATACTCGGTACGCCACTGAAATCATGGCACTGCAGAGTAGCAATAAGGCAAACTTGCACAACGATTCACTGTCTTTAGCTAATATGTCGGGATTCATTGACGCTTATGCTAATAATTGAGGTGATTTTAATCAAAGATGCTGTGATTTTTAGAGCTGATTGAACACCATTGACTGGGGGGGAGGGGGCGTTAAACGACCCCTGGTTATCTTCCGAACCAATGATCGCAGCGAGACGCACAAGGAGGCAATCGAAAGCTCTCAATGAGATAAATCTAAATTAAACTCGAAAATGTCAAAGTGAGGCCAAATTTCAGATCACGGTCAGGTCAAAGGTCAAAATCGACGTATTTTAGTTTATGGGACATACTTCCCATCAAAAGCCTTCGATTACAACCATGATCACCCAAAGTGTTGCCAAATATATGATACACATCCTACAAGAGCTAAAGTGAGATTGTTGGCAACAGTCAAGGTCAAGGTCAGGTCACAAAAGGTCACTATACGCAAAATATCTACGAAAGTCATACAAAACATGTTGTATGGGTTATTTGCAACGTATAATTCGATAGTGATAGTTATTTCACCAACTGACTTCATTTACGTGAAGTTATTGTCAAGTTCAGGTCAAGTTCAGGTCACTGAAGGTCAAAATTTGAAATTGATAAATATAAATAAAAAGGTATGTTTCTGGACCAGTTTTGTCTCAAGAAAACAGTGCTACCATTTATTTGTCTGTATCTCGTGAATAAAAGCCACCAAAACGCAATTTCAAAATATGACGTCATGAGTTACCCATACTTCAGATGTCATAAGTCAGTCATAAATGGATATATCAGTTTTAAATTTGGTATGGTAGTTGCCTACATATGGTTCTCTGACATGTTTTCCGGTTTTTTTGAATATTTTAGAGATTTTTTTTATGGATTGTATTTTGCTCAAAATATGGCATTTGTACGGTCTGTTAAAGTTTAGTTGATTTTGGTGTAAAACTCGTGTGTAGTGACGTCACAAAATGCACTATAACTCGATTTTTTTCTTCAACGAAACTCCTTTATTTTTGCACACAAGACGTAACGATTTAGAAGAAGGTACCCGAAGTTTCACGTTGATAGCGCTATTGGTTTTTAAGCTATTACGAAAATCCATCAGGGTGGGGGGGGGGGGGGGCGTCAAACTTGGCAATGGCAGTCAATGGCGGGTTAATTGCATCTGAATGAGGCTTTTAGGAGATCGACTTTAGCCACATGTACGCCGATTCTTTTGCGGAGTTTTAGCCAATAATAATCTTTTTATGCCGATGCGCCAAAGAATAACACGTTTTTTTGAAGATCCAAGATAAAAAGTTGAATGACACACCCTACTGTACACACAACAGGTACGTTATCTGGTAGCACTTTCTTCTATAACGTCACATGGATTCGATTTTTTGTCTGTGTCAACGAACGGAAAAAACTGTTATTTTCCTCAAGTCTGTCCAGAAGAACAAATTCACTTTCAAAGTAGGAGCCAGAGACACGTTTCGGAAGTTTTAAACATGAAGGAAGCAGATCAATGCCTAGGCCAATTCCAACGCTACGTGACGTCACAGCTGCCTGTAAACAATGGTGGGCCACGGCCATCAGTCATTCCCGGAAAAGCCTTGCGCTGTATTTTTTTGAGTGAGTTGATTTGCACTGCATATTAACTGATTTGTTCTCGACAAGATTATCCCATTGTTGATGTCAGTTGGGCAAACTAAGGGGCAGCAATACAAAATATAGCGATACATTTTTAGATTGATTGATAAGCAGAGGTGATCTAAATTTAGGTCAGCTTCCTGACATGCAAACACTTACATTCAAACAATTCATGTTTACGTAATTGCATTTTCACGCACACATGAGTTTATACCGGTGTGCTCGATTCAATGCTCTTTAAAAGCAAGGAAAAGTAAATATAAACCCTTCTAATGGAAATATTCCGAAACGGTAAGCATTTTCATTTATATTAAACAGTGCTGGTTCATGAGAAACATTCGTGAGTCTCCGTCTCCGTCTCCGTCTCCGTCTCCGTCTCCGTCTCCGTCTCCGTCTCCGTCTCCGTCTCCGTCTCCGTCTCCGTCTCCGTCTCCGTCTCCGTCTTTGTCTCTGTCTCTAGCTCAGTCCGGCTTTTTGGCGGTCCAATCTCTAAAGCTACAGGCGCTGCTTTAGAGATTGGCTGGCCAGGGTTAGCCGCCCGCCGTCCACCGCGCCATCGCCGCCCTGAGCCCTCCACCTGCCCGCCGCCCGCCGTCCACCGCGCCATCGCCCCCTGAGCCCTCCACCTGCCTGCTGGCCGCCGCCCGGCTGGCCCCTGCCGCTGACCGCTGACCGCTGACCGCTAACCGCTGACCTTCGACACGCGGCGGACGCGCTGAGTGGACGCGCTCCGGTGAGCTGGCTGCCGGCCCGGACCGGTACCTGCCGGCATGGAACCAGTCCGGGCCAGCGGAGCTCCGGCAGCCGGCTCGCCACCGACAGAACACCTGTGACCAGCCCGGGCCAGTGGAGCTCCGGCAGCCGGCTCGCCACCGACAGAACACCTGTGACCAGCTCGGGCCTATATCTGGCCCCCGGGCCTATCTCTGGTCCCAGAGCCTGTGTCCAGTCCACGGGCCTGTCCAAATAGCGGGTGGACAGCGAGTGATTCAGGAACCGCGCCGGGCCCCCAATTACTGCATACCGCAGCGCTGCGCTGGGATGCAGAACGCTCATCAGAACATGGCCGTGACGTCACTGTTGATGACGTCACTATACGGCGAACGGCGGGCCGTCAGACACGAAACCGTTCCTGGAGATGGTCCGGACGTTTTCCTGGCCGCTGAGCTCTCCGTTACATGCACCGGGGCATTAGTTAGTCACCGGAATAATTGCCAGCGCAATCATCAACACGCTCCGTTTACGCTCCATTAGCGAGCACTGAGGAGTGCAAAAATAGCTCCATTGTATGCCGACAGAGCATCACACATGAACAGCGAGAAAGTAATATCAGAAGATTACCCGCCGATCGTCTGTTAACCGGCCTTCACCCTTCCTCCTCCCTCGCTGGGAACACTCAGCTGACGGCGGCATCCGCGCCGCCGCCGGCGCATTCGCGGCGCGGCTGAGGCATTTCCGGCGTCTGGCGAGGGCGGCGCGGCAGCGCTGGAGCGGACCGAGAATGCCCAAGCGCAGGGTCAGCTGGAGGGAGGGGGCAGAAACACCGCACGTCACGTGATACAACCGGAGGCAGTGCCCGCACAGCGTCGCCAGTACTGTATAAATAGCGAGCGTTTCCGAGAAATACCACCAGTCGGCCCTCGGAAGTGCGTAAACAGTTTTGTTTATGGTAATTTGATGACCGCGGCGTAGTAGTATTGTGGGAAGGTGTGGCTGGGTAAGTTGCGAGATCCTAAATACCGGTATCGGCGGAGTTTACAGCACAAATTCCGGGAGTGATTGGATGTGTATTTCTTAGAAATGTGTGAGGACTGAGGAATACACTGCTCTTAGGCATTCATTTCTGCTGCACTGGCGCCCGGGAGGAAGACCATACGCTTCATCAGTGAAGTGTTTATTCTCTACCGGTTGCCGAGGGACGATGACTCGCGCATTATGCAACACTATATCAGTGACGTCATCGGTCCCGCTCGGGAGGTGTGTGTTGGACCACGGCTGCGTAATAGGCGACTTCAGGGTCAATGTTTGTTATGACTGCAGCAGTGAGGCGAGACCGCCTCAACGGGCTTCACAGTCGGTTCAACAGGTGCAGCATGATGCTGATGCAACTCAAACACAGGGTGTTAAATGTCACGGAATATTTGTAGAAGGAAACAGACGAACACTTAAGGCAGGGTGTGGTTTGATTATGGATTAACTTCTAGGATTTGTATTGATAATCACTATTGACATAGATATATATATATATATATATATATATATATTTATATATATATATATATATATATATATAATATATATATATATATATATATATATATATATATATATATATATATATATATATATATAATACTTGTCAATACAAATGGAAGTTCTCATTCATCCAGTCATGGAACTTCTGATTTACATGAAATCGACGCATTTGTTTTAGATACAATCGGATAGCAGTAAGTCTTTTTTCGTGGTTCCTTTTGCAACAACCATGGGTTTAGGTCCTCTGCGAATACCTTCGCTTTCAATTTTCATAATCCTCCTCCGTGGAAAACCACCAATGTCATGGCTGCAAACGATGTCTATCGGAGAGTGCAAGTTCTCAGAATATACGCTGGTAAGTCAGTTACCAACTCGTGTTTTTTGTACACACTGTATGCCTAATCATCGTAAACGTGAGTGCCCAAGTCGGCTGTCATCATGCGCCCTAAAAACGCAAATGACTGATAGGAGGTACAATTCCAACTCCAGGACATGAGACGCCGATCTCTTCGATAACACACCCAGAACATGCAGTTGAACTGGCCGAGGGCGTCATTAGGATTGCGAAGACCTCTCCTCTCCCAGGGCACCGGTGATAGGGATCCTCCTGAGCTGAGCTGAGCCGGGTGACGAGGACGCACCACCTGTCTCCAGTGCGCCACTAATCAGGTGTCTCTGTCGCGCCGCCGCCGCCGCCGCCGTGCGATGCCACGATGTCGGTGGATAACGCGGCCCGACCGCTCCGACCGTGTTACGGACCGTGTTACGGTCGGACCGTGATAACGCGGCCCGACCGCTCCTGGTGCCGAGACGATGAGAGAATCTGTCTGAGTCTGCTGAGACGCTGCTGAGACGCTGCTGAGACGCTGCTGAGACGCTGCTGAGATGCTGCTGAGACGCTGCTGAGATGCTGCTGAGACACGGCTGAGACACTGCTAAGACACGGCTGAGACACTGCTAAGACACGGCTGAGACACTGCTAAGACACGGCTAAGACACGGCTGAGACACGGCTAAGACACGGCTGACCCCATACTGCTGAGACTTTGCTGAGCCGCTGCTGAGACCCTGCTGAGACCTTGCTGAGATAGTGCTGAGACGCTACTAAAATGCTGTTGAAATGCTGTTGAAATGCTGTTGAAATCCTATTGAAATGCTGCTGAAATTATTGTGAAATGCTGGTGAAATGCTGCTGCAACGCTGGTGAAATGCTGGTGAAACGCTGGTGAAATTCTGGTGAAACGCTGGTGAAATGCTGGTGAAACGCTGGTGAAATGCTGCTGAAATGCTTCTGAAATGCTACTGAAATGCTACTGAAATGCTACTGAAATGCTGCCGATACGCCGCAGCTGACACGCCTCATAGCATTGCCAAGATATAGGACTAAAGGCTGAAACACAGCTCTCTCGCACGCAAATCGCGTCTCGCAACTCCCATTGAAATACACGTAATACTTCCCGCTCGCGTCTCGTCTCACAGCTCGCAGTGCCGCTGATAAATCGCGTTGAGATCTCGTCCCCGAATCGCGGGTCTCGCGGCGGCATCTATCTCGCATGCGAGAGGCTGAAACACAGCGCAACTTGCGTCTCGCAGGCAAGTCGCGTCTCGCAGGCAATCGCGTCCCGCGTCTGGGCCGTCTCGCTCGAAAATCTCGTCTCGCACGAAAATCGTGCGGAAAAGTTAACCTAGAGTCAACTCTCTCGCATGCGAGATAGATGCCACCGCGAGACCCACGATTTGGGGACGAGATCTCAACACGATATCACAGCGGTGCGAGATGTGAGACGAGATGCGAGTGGGAAGTATTGCATGTATTTCAATTGGAGTTGCGAGACGCGATTTGCGTGCGAGAGAGCTGTGTTTCAGCCTAAGGCTGCAACTCAGCAGACTGGTTATTTATTCGACACTGAATCAATCGATGGAAATCGTTCAATCAAAATTCCTTGAATAAAAAAAAATGATTCACCACCAGATCTTTTGATTCATGAATCGTGATTGAATCAAAACCCACATCGAATCAAGGCTGATTGAATCAAAAGATTTAACGATTCTTAACAATTCAAGTACACTGGTAAATTGTGCAAATGCATGCAGTCCCTGTGGCTACATTCATTTATACTGAAATAGCATTGCTGTAACAATGTTTTAATGATCATTACCGAGCGAGAAGCGCCCATGAGGTTTCTCGTCAACTTACTAGACAAATTTACATTTGACCCGGCCCGACCCGGCCCGACCCGGCCCGGCCCGGCCCGGCCCGGCCCGGCCATACAGACGCTGTTCGGAAGCTAATCACTTTGCAACCACTGCTCCGATTGATATCGGGTTTTCACCTTTGGATAGGTCTATCAAATACATTTTGTTTTTGGTATAGTGCGTTCTGATAGGGGGGTACCACAGCGCGTGGTACACGCAAACGTTGAAATGAACAAAAATAATTATTGATAAAAATGGCTTTATTGATCTAAGCATTAATTGATATGATGAAGCATGCATTGCTCAGAACGTACTCCCTTTTGGCGGATTCGAGAAAGGAGATCATGAACAATTTAATACCAGTAATGTATGTATGGTGAATTTCATCTCCATCGGGCAAGTAGTTTCTAAGATACAAAAAGGGTGCGCACGTGCGCACGTGCAGAAGCACCCCACCCCTGACTTGTGGGAAAGTGGCGGCTGATGGGTCCCTAACCACACACCAAATTTGAACACAATCGACTCAGCCGTTGCGGAGTTATTGCGAGGAAACACCTTCCAAGACCCCTCACGCGGCACGCGGCACGCGCAGTGGTAGTCATCCACGTGAGTCAGCACTGGTCTCAAACAGGCTAGATTGGATGGGGCTGCTCAGCAAAGAAGCCCACTTGTCAATCGGACGTGCGGTTGCAGATATATTAGCTTCTCAAAAGCGTCGCCTTGGGCCGGGCCGGGTCGGGTCGGGCCGCTCAGATTAAGATTTTCCCCATATACCATGGAAAGACGAGCGAGCGCGAAGCGCTCGCTCGTAACAACTTAATTTAGCTTTACCACAGCGCGCCCGCTCGGTCATCGCCCAAAAAGGCGCTTTACTGGTATATATGTATGTTTGCATTTGTATTGATTTGACATACATTCACCACATATATTTAAATGTTGAATCAAACGTGAATCGATTACAATATTTGTTTTGATTCTTTGATTTGGAAAGAATCAATTATCAAAATTGTATCCGTGAATCGAACGGTGATTGAATCATTCAGACTCCAAAATGAATCATGATTGCATCGTTCCAGGAAAAGGTGAATCAATAACCAGTCCGGCAGCAAGCAGATGAGTTGAACCGTTCTCAGTGTCCCGATCGGGCTGCGCACTCGGACCGCCTGGCGCCACCGGACTGCTGGCTGGCTGGGTCACACGACCTCCCTGTAGACATGGTAACCTGAAGTGCGCAGCGCATTGATCATGCAAATCTCAGTCCAGTGACGCACACTGTGACCTCCCGCACGCAGGTCCGCAGCGGGGTGACGCAGGTGGTGAGATGGCGGTCCTGACAAAGACAGGCAGGACCTCTGACGGGACCACCACCGGGACCGCAGAAACTAGAAAGGACCACCGCCAGGACCATCGTCAAGACTACGGTCAGGACCACCGTCAGGACCACCGCCAGGACCATCGTCAAAACTACGGTCAGGACCACTGTCAGGACCACCGCCAGGACCAGCGCCGGGACCACCGTCAGGACCAGCGCCGGGACCACCGCCAGGACCACCGCCAGGACCACCGCCAGGACCACCGCCAGGATCACCGCCAGGACCACCGTCAGGACCACCGCCGGGACGACCGCCAGGACCACTGCCAGGACCAGCGCCGGGACCACCGCCAGGACCAGCGCCGGGACCACCGTCAGGACCACCGCCGGGACCACCGTCAGGATTACGGTCAGGACCACTGTCAGGACCAGCGCCGGGACCACCGCCAAGACCATCGCCAGGACCAGCGCCGGGACCACCGCCAGGACCAGCGCCGGGACCACCGTCAGGACCACCGCCGGGACCACAGTCAGGATTACGGTCAGGACCACTGTCAGGACCAGAGGCGGGACCACCGCCAAGACCACCGCCAGGACCAGCACCGGGACCACCGCCAGGACCAGCGCCGGGACCACCGTCAGGACCACCGCCGGGACCACCGTCAGGATTACGGTCAGGACCACTGTCAGGACCAGCGGCGGGACCACCGTCAGGACCACCGTCAGGGTTGTACCGGTAGTAACGACTGCGAATCTTCTCTTTTTGCAGCAGGTGTAATAGCGAGAACAATCAGTATATCGATCATTCAGTAGCAGAATGCAAGTGTTTTAGCATTTTTGTTCATTGTGAAGGATATGACAACCGATGTTGTTAACTTCACAAGTAAATTCCACGATCGTCTTTAGCAATATTGATTGAATATATGTTCTTTAACATGTACGTTCATCATATTATACCTTTGCAGTTTTTGCAGCTGTCTGCTACTAGTTCTATGTTGTCTTAATCCATGTGGTTTGGTGTCATGTTTTTCGATATATTACATGCATATTTGGGAGACAAAGTTTTCGCGTCATCTGGTAGTCCAGTTCACCGAATCATCAACTCGCCCAGCTTATAGAGAACTGCTGTACTAGTTCCTAGCAGCAACACTCAGCAACACTCAGTCACAAATTCAAGCTGCCATCCTGTCTCCTAAAAGTCGTCATTTATGGGATCAACAGAAGCTAAACTAAGCCGAGGGATTATCAGACTCGGGATTTGCAATGACCAACGACATTTCA
Source organism: Chirona hameri (assembly GCA_036785665.1). Lineage (NCBI taxonomy): Eukaryota > Metazoa > Arthropoda > Thecostraca > Balanomorpha > Balanidae > Chirona > Chirona hameri. Next base: position 30,297 of record JAXIVJ010005488.1, on the reverse strand, counting down.
AGACTGATACACAGTTCAAGATATTCAATCATAGTTTATAAATGAAAAACTTCGATCCATCATGAAGCATTAATATCGTTATGGAATTAATCAAATCCGTGCCAGTACCTATAGCTTTGTTCAACATGAATTGTTCTGCCGTAGTTGTGAGCTAATAAGTGCACAGCAGGGGCGCAGCCAGACATTCAGAAAAGGGGGCAATGTGAGCTAATAAGTGCACATCAGGGGCGCAGCCAGACATTCAGAAAAGGGGGCAATGTGAGCTAATAAGTGCACATCAGGGGCGCATCCAGACATTCAGAAAAGGGGTGCATTAAGGGGCGCAGCCAGACATTCAGAAGGGGGGGGCAGCCAGACATTCAGAGAAGGGGCGCAGCCAGACATTCAGAAAAGAGGCGCAGCCAGACATTCAGAAAAGAGGCGCAGCCAGACATTCAGAAAAGGGGCGCAGCCAGACATTCAGAAAAGGGGCGCAGCCAGACATTCAGAAAAGGGGCGCAGCCAGACATTCAGAAAAGGGGCGCAGCCAGACATTCAGAAAAGAGGAGGGCTGTGAGCTAATAAGTGCACATCAGGGGCGCAGCCAGACATTCAGAAAAGAGGAGGGCTGTGAGCTAATAAGTGCACACCAGGGGCGCAGCCAGACATTCAGAGAAAGGGGCAAGCCCCTGGGAGAGCCTCATTCCCAAAACATTCCCCTGGATATGACAAACTCTACAGATTTCCGCCGCTTTATTTGTTGAGGCCCCCTTTTTAACAATTTGTCTTCGTCTACTTTTGATGAGCTGGATTGGACCAGGACCCTCAGTAGGCATTGTACTGAGCGTGAGCGCATTACTAATTTGTATTGTTACGTACAGGAAAGAAAACCTATCTTAGCTGACACCAGGTGGGGGTCGGCTTTTGAGTATGGGGGGCGGCTGAAATAACGGGAAAATGTACACCCATTTGCATACGTGTATTTAAGCCTTTGCAGCATTTTTTATGTGGATTTGCATGTTATAGTACCTACTTAGGTAGGTACTTGTTAGTTAGCGCCGCGAAGCGCCGCCAAATTTTTACTGGTTTGCCTGATAAAACCCAGAAATATAAGTAGTGGGCCAAAAAAATCGCGTTGTAGAGGACAAGAAGGTAAAAATGCTATTCATTCAATTCAGCGTTACGACAAACCGATGACAATGACTATGGCTTCGTTATGACGATGACTACCGATGTGGCGCCGCGAAGCGGCGTTAAAATATTAATTTTCGGTCCTGGAAAACGAAATTTGAATATTGGAGCCAGACCGTGAGTGGAGCCTCTTAATAGGTAACCTCTTTTCCTGGTTGCACATCTCGGTATGACAAATATTGAAATGAAGGTAGTTTTTTTTCATTTACATTAGCCTCGGATAGTAAATCACGATGACCGGTGGCAGTTAGCGCTCAATAGTACATGTGATAATAATAATTGTATACATATGTACCGAACTGTAACAAACAACTGGTAACAGTGCAAATGGTTTGAAAGCAGCATGAGGTAGAACGACTTCTCCGCGCATAAATGGTCCCTGTGGATCTGGAGGAGCCTGGTGGCAGATGGCTTGAGGAGATGGTCCTGGCCTGTTTCCACTATTAGCTCTTCGGGTCCAGGAAATTGGGCACCGCTGGAGCAGCTTCCGGGTGTCGATCTCCTCGTCTTTGCGCGGTCGCGTCGCCTTTTTTTGTAAATCGCAGACCAGCTAACATGTAGCCTGCTTTGAAACTTGAAAGTTAATATTTTATGAAGAGAATGGGCCCTAGGGCCAGCAATTACCGCCAATGAGAGCTTCTGCCAGACACTGAACCAAATTATTTTTCCTGTTTTCCAAATTTGTATAAGGAATTGCGAAACTTGTGTCATCCAGCGAAGCGCCGTGAAAGTTTCAGTTTTTGACCTAGACAGCTGGATTTTGACTGCTGCGAAGGGCATTTTTACGATAAATTGATAATTTTCCCCGCAAAAAGTGTGTGTGTGTGTGGGGGGGGTCGACCACCCGTCTTCTAAGAGTGGGCGGGGAGTCTGCCCAGACCCCCACCCCCAACCCTCCTGTCGGCGACGTCCCTGGCTGACAAATATTGCAGCACACACTCTCCTGAGAGGAAAATCGTTAAATTGTTTTGTACTACCCCCTCCCCCCACCCCCTGAATTAAAAAAAACGCATCAGACTTATCACATTACCATTTTCAAACCAAAGAAAACACATTGCACCAGGTGGGTCATAATACAGCATAGTACCGCTCATTATGACCGCGCCGACCACGGCTAACAGGCGCTCCAGCTATAGCAGGCGCTCCAGGCGACGGCTAGCAACCCCTGGGCAGGCTCGAGAGCTCCGTTCACAGACTCAATGCCCCTCTGGATAAGCTCGAGAGGGCCCTGAACAGACTCAATGGCCCCTTGGTAAGCCGAGAGGCCGCTGAACAGAATCTAATAGCCCCTGGACAGGTTCGAGAGGTCCCTGAACAGGATCAATGGACCATAGGGAAAGCATGAGAGGCCCCTGAACAGACTCTAATGGCCCCTAGGCAGGTTCAAGAGGCCCTTCAACAGACTCAATGGGCCCTTGGACAAGCTGGAGAGGCCCCTGGGCAGGTTCGAGAGGCCCCTGAACAGGCTCAATGGGCCCCTGGTAAAACTATAATGGGCCCCTGGGCAGGTTCGAGAGGCCCCAAAACAGACTATAATGGGCCCCTGGGCAGGCTCGAGAGACCCCTGAACATACCTGATGGGCCCTTGGACATGCAAGAAAGGCCACTGGGCAGGTTCGTTGGGCCGTGGGTGGGCTCAATTGGCCCCTGGGAAAGTGGACATGCTCTAAAGTCCCCTGGTCAGGTTTTTGGGGGCCCCAGAGTGGGCTCAATGGACCCCAGGGCATGCTCGAAAGGTCCCTGGACATGTTTTTGCGCTCTTAAGTGGGCTCAATGGGCCCCTGGACATGCTCGAGAGGCCCCTGGACAGTTTTTGGCCCCTGGGCCTGGGAGAGCTCAATGAGCCCCTGGACATGCCCAATAGGCCCTCTGGGCTGGCTTCGAAAGCCCTTCAGTATCTCTGAGGGCCCTTGGCATGCACCAGAGTAACCCTTGCCTGGTTTGATGGCTCCTCTGTGGCTTTTTGAAAGGCATTTAGCTAATGCAAATGGTATCTGGACCAATATCGGTGAGGCCCCCTGTGACCCGTGGGGGGATTGCCCCTGCCCCTCACCCCCCTGGCTGCACCTCTGGTGCGCATATCATGATATATGTATTTGTTTATAAACTGACGCACAATTTTCGCCTGTCTTGTGGGTACCATGTCACCAATGTCCCAGCGATGCAAGGGAAGTGGCCCAGTCACGCCATTATTAAGTCTAATGATTGAATCTACTCCATAGAAGGAGCTGCGGGCGACACTCATGTGCGTTTACAATCTAGCGACGGAAAATACCTGATGTTATCTGCACTGATCGGGACTTACCCAAAACGAACACCTCCTTTTACACACCCACTGCCAAGATAAAATGCTGTCAGATTTCAACCAAGCTATGACAATGAAACCGTTGGATTTGAAAAGGCGCTCTTATCAACTGACCATGAAATTTGGTGACGCTTACCAGAAACGGCTTCTTCTTGGTGGTATCCAGTGTCGGATCTTACGAACCCACGCTCCCTGGGCTGGGACCAGACATCAGGACTGATCTAGCATACAAAAATCCCCCAAACACACACAGCTCCGGCTCATAAATCATAGTAAGTGAAGTTTTACAGGTGTGATCATCATGATCATGGGGCTGCCAATTTATACCGTTTTTTGTTTGTTGTCGAATTAATTATCAAAAGTTTTACTCCCAATAGGTTCTAAAGCAATGGGTATACCAAGCCTAGATATAAAAAAGTGTTAAAATGATTAATAACATGCCAAGTATGTATTGTATTGCCCAAATTAATTATTAAAATAGACAAGCTTTCGACATCACTGTCATCAATCATCAGGTCTGAAGTTTTCTTTAAAAAAACTTCACATTTTGACAAAACTTCAGACCTGATGATGACAGTGATGTCGAAAGCTTGTCTATTTTAATAATTAATTTGGGCACTAAAATACATACTTGGCATGTTATTGATTATTTTAACACAATTTTTGACAATAATGTCCATCATGCCAGCCATCCAAATAATAAATAGATATGCAAAGTGTAATTTCGCATAAATTAAGCGCCGACAAGAAGCACTGAGTTGACACTGACATACTCTGCGACAATGACTCTTCCCAGGTATTATCAGCTTCATAGCCTTGGTTCACTAGTTATCTCAGCGAAAAAGGAACGCAAAATTTGAACTCCGAATGCGGTTAGGGGGTAATGTAGTTTTTATCAGCATAACCGTCCTAATCATAGGTAGAGCTTTCCAAAAAGTTGGTGGGGAAAAATGTCAAATTGGTCATTGGTTAGCACTTTTGCTTAAATGAGGTAAACACGACTGTGGAAAAGTTCAACGTTGGGCAGTGACCCCACCATAATACCATTTAAAAAGGAAACTCCGCCCGTGGTCCTAATTATAGGGCAAATACTTTTCCCCTCAATAATTATTCTATAAATTATCAATCTAGATGCTAACAACTCGTTCCATGCAGGCACGTAGCCAAGGGCGGCGGGGGCGGCCGCCCCCCCCCCCCCCCCTCATCTGGAGGCCAGGAGGGCCCTTTTCGTCGCGCACAGCGCGACGAAAAGGGCCGACGAGACCGCGCTTTGGAGAGTTTAGAGGACTTCAGAGGCCCTTTAGGGCCACCAGGGCCCTCTCTGAAAGACCAGAGGGCCCCTTGGACGTTCAAAAGAGCCCTGTGCATGTCAGAGGGGCCCCTGGTCAGACCGAAAGGACCCCTGAGCGGGTCAGAGGGCCCCCTGCGCACGTCGAATGGGCCCCCTGAACACGTCGAATGGGCCTCTAGCCATCACAGAGGGACCCCTGGGCAGGTCGAGAGGCCCCTGATCATGTCGGCAGGGCGACAAAGCAGCCAGCGCAGTCCCTTGCTAGGTCGGAATGGCCCCTTAGAAGGCTAGAAGGCCTCTGGAGAGACCAGAGGGCCCCTGGAAAGTTAGAAGGGCCCCTGTGCAGATCGGAGAGGCCCCTTACCAGACCGAAAGGACCCCTGGGCGGGTAATAAGGGCCCCTGAACATGCCGAATTGGCCCCTTGCCAGCACGGAGGGGCCCAAGGGCAGGTCGGAGGGCCGCTTGAGCATGTCGGCAGGGCGACAAACCAGCCAGCGCTGGCCGACCAGAAGAGTCGCTGGGCATATCGGAGGGGCTCCTGGGCAAGTCAGAGGGGCCCCTGGCTAGACCGAAAGGGTCCCTGGGCCGGTCGGAGGGCCCCTTGAGCATGCCGGATGAGTTCCTAGCCAGACTGAAGGGGCCCCTGGGCAGGTCGGGGGGGGGGTCTGAGCAGGGGCGGCGGATTTCGGGGAGGCAGGGTACCCAAAATTCCCCCAGTCGAAAATCCTGGGGCATAAGGGTAATTTTACCCCCCTCAGATTTTAGCCTGCACAATATGGGGGCAAAATGACCCTTCCCCTCCCCAGGATTTTCAACTGGGGGGATACCCAGCGCCCCGCAATCCGCCGCCCCTGCCCCTGATACATACATACATACATACATACATACATACATACATACATACATACATACATACATACATACATACATACATACATACATACATACATACCTACCTACCTACCTACCTACCTACCTACCTACCTACCTACCTACCTACCTACCTACCTACCTACCTACCTACCTACCTACCTACCTACCTACCTACCTACCTACCTACCTACCTACCTACCTACCTACCTACCTACCTACCTACCTACCTACCTACCTACCTACCTACCTACCTACCTACCTACCTACCTACCTACCTACCTACCTACCTACCTACCTACCTACCTACCTACCTACCTACCTACCTACCTACCTACCTACCACCTACCATAGTCATAGATATAGATAGATAGATAGATATATATATCTATATCTATATCTATATCTATATCTATATCTATATCTATATCTATATCTATATCTATATCTATATCTATATCTATATCTATATCTATATCTATATCTATATCTATATCTATATCTATATCTATATCTATATCTATATCTATATCTATATCTATATCTATATCTATATCTATATCTATATCTATATCTATATCTATATCTATATCTATATCTATATCTATATCTATATCTATATCTATATCTATATCTATATCTATATCTATATCTATATCTATATCTATATCTATATCTATATCTATATCTATATCTATATCTATATCTATATCTATATCTATATCTATATCTATATCTATATCTATATCTATATCTATATCTAATCTATATCTATATCTATATCTATATCTATATCTATATCTATATCTATATCTATATCTATATCTATATCTATATCTATATCTATATCTATATCTATATCTATATCTATATCTATATCTATATCTATATCTATATCTATATCTATATCTATATCTATATCTATATCTATATCTATATCTATATCTATATCTATATCTATATCTATATCTATATCTATATCTATATCTATATCTATATCTATATCTATATCTATATCTATATCTATATCTATATCTATATCTATATCTATATCTATATCTATATCTATATCTATATCTATATCTATATCTATATCTATATCTATATCTATATCTATATCTATATCTATATCTATATCTATATCTATATCTATATCTATATCTATATCTATATCTATATCTATATCTATATCTATATCTATATCTATATCTATATCTATATCTATATCTATATCTATATCTATATCTATATCTATATCTATATCTATATCTATATCTATATCTATATCTATATCTATATCTATATCTATATCTATATCTATATCTATATCTATATCTATATCTATATCTATATCTATATCTATATCTATATCTATATCTATATCTATATCTATATCTATATCTATATCTATATCTATATCTATATCTATATCTATATCTATATCTATATCTATATCTATATCTATATCTATATCTATATCTATATCTATATCTATATCTATATCTATATCTATATCTATATCTATATCTATATCTATATCTATATCTATATCTATATCTATATCTATATCTATATCTATATCTGTATCTGTATCTGTATCTGTATCTGTATCTGTATCTGTATCTGTATCTGTATCTGTATCTGTATCTGTATCTGTATCTGTATCTGTATCTGTATCTGTATCTGTATCTGTATCTGTATCTGTATCTGTATCTGTATCTGTATCTGTATCTGTATCTGTATCTGTATCTGTATCTGTATCTGTATCTGTATCTGTATCTGTATCTGTATCTGTATCTGTATCTGTATCTGTATCTGTATCTGTATCTGTATCTGTATCTGTATCTGTATCTGTATCTGTATCCGTATCCGTATCCGTATCCGTATCCGTATCCGTATCCGTATCCGTATCCGTATCCGTATCCGTATCCGTATCCGTATCCGTATCCGTATCCGTATCCGTATCTGTATCTGTATCTGTATCTGTATCTGTATCTGTATCTGTATCTGTATCTGTATCTGTATCTGTATCTGTATCTGTATCTGTATCTGTATCTGTATCTGTATCTGTATCTGTATCTGTATCTGTATCTGTATCTGTATCTGTATCTGTATCTGTATCTGTATCTGTATCTGTATCTGTATCTGTATCTGTATCT
>JAXIVJ010005488.1:7500-17500 GCA_036785665.1 Chirona hameri | reverse complement strand
ATATGTATATATGTGTGTGTGTGTGTGTGTGTGATTTGTTGGGTGGGGATGCTTATGAGAGCGGTTATATGCGTTGAATTGAGTGTGCGTTTATGCTATAAACTATGACACATTCAATCGCACAATATTCTCCAACCCACTACACGATGTCTGCATTTCAACTGAAGCTCGCTCATTATTCAGTTTTCGACACCTATTTCTGGTGGGATCCGAGCGTGTTCTTCTATCAGCCGTGCCGCAGACTCCGATGGTGCACTGGTCCAATGCTGACACGCTCCTCAACTCGGAACATATCTGCCACGGCTGAGGAGAGAGACAAAAAAATACACACAAAAACGACGCCCGTACACCGCCTCGGACGCTATAGATAGCATGAAAACTGGTATGACCCTGACTGGGGCGGATCGCCCGGTGGCGCGTTCATTCCACCCGATTAAAATGTATCACGTCATTGGGGAGGGGCGCGCGATCCCCGCGACATTCCAGATAGTTCTCCGCATCCAGACAGCCCGGGCTTGGTTCAGGTGACAGTCGTAGTGAATATTGAAAATAGTAAGTTAGGAGCTAAGCGTCCGTGGTGAGGGATTATCGGTAGTCATTGCAGCAAATCGCGTTGAAGTTCCAACGGATGACACCCACAAATGTCATAGGGCAGTGGTTTTAGTTTTATTTTTCTTTCGACCATGAACGATATGTTTTCTCTCTGCATTGCAGACATGTGTGAAACGATCGATTTTGAGGAGAATTGGTACTGTATAAGGAGGTGTAGTGAATGGCCCACATGCGCATTATTATTCGTGTAGCTTAATGCGCGTTATTTAACCCTATTTCCTGCGGGCGGCCAGAATTACGTTAACCTGCGGGGGGCAGATTCTGCCCCTCCCACCCAGATATCTCGAGAACTGCTCGGTCGATTTCGATGGGGAAAACGCCATTCGATGCGTCATGACAAGATCTCTCTTGTTTAACCCCCACATTTTTGTTTTGTTCAAAAATGTGGGGCCAGGGGGCAAAAAATCCGAAAATTTGGGGGTGTTTTTTGAAAGGTCATTGCGGCCAGGTGACTCGACCAATTTGCATGCATCAAACGTTTTTTTTAGATTCAAATGTACTGGTATTTAATATATCGAAAGACAAAAACAAAATAAAAATAATAGGCGTATTCAGGGAATACAAAATGGGGGGATTTCCTGGGGAAAGAAATATGCGCTGTTCGTGATTATTTGGGACGACATGAACTGAACATGTGGGAATTATATGCTGTAATTTGTTAAATTTGATATATTGCGCATAGGCGAATCGAGGAAAAACATGGGGGGCACCATGCGCGTAACGCTTGTATCATCTTACTAATTTGAAGTTGGACCTAATTTGATGGTGGGTATCGCCCCTCATTGTTTATGCTGAGGGCGCCTCTGCCCAAAAAATATGTACAATCCCAGTATCTATGATGCATATTGCATTGAAATTGTTTCTGACGCATTTATTGCACTGCAAACCACGAAGAAAGTATGCGCCGCAAAACCGCATTCGTAACACCCTCCCCAAAACAGGACCCTGGAACCGCCTCTGCTGGACCAATTTTTTCAAAATTTTGACACAACACGCGCCATTCAATTTTAGGAAAATTCACAAAGATTCAGGACACTAGACCTAATGGTTGAGAAGCGGCAAGTGAAAAACTACCGGGAGGGGCAGAATCTGCCCCGGCAGAGAATAGGGTTAAGGAAAATAATCGACAATGCCTAACAGGCCCGGACCATGAAGCGAGGCCGTACCTCGGGTCACTCGAAGGGAGGATCTGTTCGAAGGCAGACCACGCCTCGTTGTCCTAACAGTCGCGGGCGCTGATTGGCACAGCGCTGATCACGTGACCAAACGAACACTCCCTCGTTTCTGCCACGTCCTGGGTCGGAGCTTGTCGAGGAAAAGACTAAGATCATCTTTAACCCCGACCTCCCACTACCACCGTAGGTATGCGATGTTGCCAACTGCGCCACTTTGGTGGTCATGAACTTAGTTGTACGGAATGCCTGAACTCGAGAACGTTCAACCTAAGATCTACTTAACGTCTTAAAATCGCGTGATGGGTAAGTATAAAAGTTAAGTCTGGGACAGGTTCAAGGTCGTAGGCAGAATGAGGGTTGCTATTGCATATGTTTGCACATGTGGTTGCTGATCATTACTCTAGTTTAATTAATTTGTATTTAACTGTATTCAAAGTATTAACGTGCACTTAAGTTCAGCAATCAGAGAAACTGTGATAATGCTTCTTCTTTTTTCTACGATACTATCATGTCCTTGTGCCCGACTTGCAAATCCTTACCCACTAACGCCAGACAAAGAGCAATACAACTTGAGAGCTCGCATGGGAAACTGGTATGAGCCGGTTTCTGTTATTCACACGACCCGTCAGGAGTGGTCACTGATCGTAGCCGCAAACCGCTGCCGCTGAAATAGCCGCTGAAAACTCGCCGGCGATGAAACCGAAAGTCCAGCGGACCGGCCTATTCTTCCCAGCAGGCGGGAAAATGCAGCACACCGTTAGCTAATGTGCAGTACCCAGTGTCGGCCGCCGCGGTCGTACCCTGATCTGTATATACAACATGAACAGAGAGAGACTGGTCTGCAGCCGTGCCCCGTACGCCGACCGGCAACTCAAGTTCAAGGTGCGTCGCTCCCCGCCACCCGCTCCCCGCCGCCCGCTCCCGCCGCCCGCTCCCCGCCGCCCGCTGTCGGCTCCCCGCTCCCCGCCGCCCGCTCCCCGCCGCCCACTGTCCGCCGCCCGCTCCCCGCCGCCCGCTCCCCGCCGCCCGATGTCGGCTTCCCGCTCCCCATCGCCCGCTCCCCGCCTCCCGCCTCCCGCCCACGGTCCGTGACTGTTGGGAGTCACGGGAGCGGTCTGTGACTGTTGGGAGTCACGGGAGCGGTCCGTGACTGTTGGGAGTCACGGGAGCGGTCCGTGACTGTTGGGAGTCACGGGAGCGGTCCGTGACTGTTGGGAGTCACGGGAGCGGTCCGTGACTGTTGGGAGTCACGGGAGCGGTCCGTGCCTGTTGGGAGTCACGGGAGCGGTCCGTGACTGTTGGGAGTCACGGGAGCAGTCCGTGACTGTTGGGAGTCACGGAAGCGGTCCGTGACTGTTGGGAGTCACGGGAGCGGTACGTGACTGTTGGGAGTCACGGGAGCAGTCCGTGACTGTTGGGAGTCACGGGAGCGGTCCGTGACTGTTGGGAGTCACGGGAGCAGTCCGTGACTGTTGGGAGTCACGGGAGCGGTCAGTGACTGTTGGGAGTCACGGGAGCGGTCCGTGCATGTTGGGAGTCACGGGAGCGGTCCGTGACTGTTGGGAGTCACGGGAGCAGTCCGTGACTGTTGGGAGTCACGGGAGCGGTCCGTGACTGTTGGGAGTCACGGGAGCGGTCCGTGACTGTTGGGAGTCACGGGAGCAGTCCGTGACTGTTGGGGAGTCACGGGAGCGGTCCGTGACTGTTGCGAGTCACGGGAGCGGTCCGTGACTGTTGGGAGTCACGGGAGCGGTCCGTGCCTGTTGGGAGTCACGGGAGCGGTCCGTGACTGTTGCGAGTCACGGGAGCAGTCCGTGACTGTTGGGAGTCACGGGAGCGGTCCGTGACTGTTGGGAGTCACGGGAGCGGTCCGTGCCTGTTGGGAGTCACGGGAGCGGTCCGTGACTGTTGGGAGTCACGGGAGTAGTCCGTGACTGTTGGGAGTCACGGGAGCGGTCCGTGACTGTTGGGAGTCACGGGAGCGGTCCGTGACTGTTGGGAGTCACGGGAGCAGTCCGTGACTGTTGGGAGTCACGGGAGCGGTCCGTGACTGTTGCGAGTCACGGGAGCGGTCCGTGACTGTTGGGAGATGCTGCGGCGGCGCCGCTCTGCATAAACCGGTGTTGTGGCATCGCAAGTACCAGCCCGTCTGCTTCAGAAACGGTGACTTGCTGGTTTGGTAAGTTTGTGGCACGACACGGGCTGACCTTGGCGGATACAGGACGGCGAAAAACTTCCGTGGAGAGCGGGTGTCAAGTTCAAAAGTATAGGTAACCAAGTTTGGAAAATACTCAGATTTCACTTTAAGTATGGACGAACAACGTTGTAAAGTTATAAACAATGTGTACCTACAAATAAACCAGTTAATTCGGGAAGTGATCGTCTTGTTTCAACGCTTATCTGATTGTGGAGAAACATAGCAACGGGCATCAGTAACGATCCTCGGAGCGCGGGAAAACTCAAACACCACAAAACTGGTGTTATCACCGGAAGACACATCAGAACACCAGCCAATTAGTCTGGGCTAACGGACCGACGAAAGCGAATTCAACAACTGGCGCATCAACAAAGTCGGCTCAGCGGGGATTACATCGCGGGCTGGGCACGACTGATGCTCGAGGCCTTGAACCTGCTGTGTCTAAGCGGCGAACAAGCCCAAGTGCTGCATGCGATATCCATGTTTTGGTACGATCTGCACCACCGCAAGACTCGTCAACAATTCTAAGCGCAACACTATGACACTGTCTGCAAAAGATGCACACGAATATCGTATCGCTTGAAGCTCACGTGTGGTCAGGCGCGTAACCACCACTGGGGTCACTGGGGATCAGTCCCCAGTAACATTTTCGAATTTTAACATTACGCCTATGGGCATTGCATGGAAATAATCGACTTCAAAGTGCCTCCGTCCCCACCTACTTTCGGAAGGTGGTTACGCCTATGCGTGTTATGTCTGCAGCTATAAAGAGATTGTTCTATTCGCGTCCGTCGGATTGTGAACTTCCATCTTCCAGCTTTGTGTATAATGGGCGGGACCTTTTCGACCGTTTGCGCACAACGCCTTAGCGCACAAGAGTTTTAGGTGCCAAATTTCATGCTGGGTACGTTGCAAGCGAGACAAACACATTATTTTGAATTCTTCTGACCGCTCATCGCGGCTGCGGGCTTTCGTGTTCTCCCAATTTTCCATGTTTAGCTTGCTCACAGCCAAATCAGCTGTTGCCAGCCAGACAATTGTTATAAGACATATAGTTCGAACATTCTTGAAGATTTGAATGCCGATCTGAGCCCACTCCACCCACTCTAGCCTACTCCATTCATACGTGGCACAAACACAAATGTTGGAAAATAACCGTGATTATAGATGGCGCTAAATGCTCCCCCATAGGTGGCGCTAGTGTAGTCACTATGCTGGTCCATTGGCCAAGCCAGAAATTCGGGAGGTTGTTCTTCCATGGTGGTATCTTTTGCAGTCCTCACTTAGATACGCTGATCGCTGCATTTCAATGTCGAGTCGTGGCGAAAGAAATGTATTGCCTGCAGATTATTGTGTGCCAACTGACTTTAAGTGTTCACAATAACCCACACCACAGTCCACCACAGTCCGCACGTCCCGTCGCACAGATGACAGATGGAATGTTATACAACACTGATTTCTCATTGTCCCCGGCTCCGCGTCACGTGTCAACAATTCAAACGACATTATAACCCTTACCGCTGTCGTTCACTGGCCCTGGCTCCGCCGCCGAAAGGCCACCTTGCTGAGCGACAGCCCATCTTGGCGTCCCGCGCCGATCACTGCTGCCACTCCTTCGGTCGTGAGCTTCACGGCGCGCTCGGTCGCTTGCGTGTGGCATGGGATGCCAGTCGTCAGCGGCACCAGCAGGTACCGCTCCAGCTGGCCATCGTTCAGCCGCCTGACGCACGGGGGCTCGAGATCGGTCGTCTGCGCAGCCCGCTCCATGTCCGTCAGGTTCATGTAGCTGCTGGCCGTGACGTTCAGCTTGGGCACCGGAACTTCCGGATCGGTCCCGGCTGACGGCGCAGTCATGCCTCCCTGACCAGCTGGAGCTGGTGTAGGCGATGTGTGTGTGTGGGGGGGGGGGGGGGGGGGGGGTGAGCGCCAGGACGTCCGGGCTGAAGCCGTCCAGCTGGTCAGGGAGGCCACGACCGCGCCGTCAGCCGGGGCCGATCCGGAAGTTCCGGTGCCCAAGCTGAACGTCACGGCCAGCAGCTACATGAACCTGACGGACATGGAGCGGGCTGCGCAGACGACCGAACTCGAGCCCCTGTGCGTCAGGCGGCTGACCGATTGCCAGCTGGAGCGGTACCTGCTGGTGCCGCTGACGACTGGCATCCCATGCCACACGCAAGCGACCGAGCGCGCCGTGAAGCTCACGACCGAAGGAGTGGCAGCAGTGATCGGCGCGGGACGCCAAGATGGGCTGTCGCTCAGCAAGGTGGCCTTTCGGCTGCGGAGCCAGGGTCAGTGAACGACAGCGGTAAGGGTTATAATGTCGTTTGAATTGTTGACACGTGATGCGGAGCCGGGGACAATGAGAAATCAGTGTTGTATAACATTCCATCTGTCATCTGTGCGGCGGGACGTGCGGACTGTGGTGGACTGTGGTGTGGGTTATTGTGGATACGTAAAGTCAGTTGGCGCACGATAATCTTCAGGCAATACATTTATTTCGCCACGACTCGACATTGAAATGCAGCGATCAGCGTATCTAAGTGAGAACTGCAAAAGATGCCACCATGGAAGACAACCTCCCGAATTTCTGGTTTGGCCAATGGACCAGCATAGTGATTACACTAGCGCCACCTATGGGGGAGCATTTAGCGGCATCTATAACCACGGTTATTTTCCAACATTTTTGTGTTTGTGCCACGGATGAATGGAGTGGGCTAGAGTGGGTGGAGTGGACTCGGATCGGCATTAAAATCTTCAAGAATGTTGGAACTATATGTCTTATAACAATTGTCTGGCTGGCAACAGCTGATTTGGCTGTGAGCGAGCTAAACATGGAAAATTGGGAAAACACGAAAGCCCGCAGCCGCGATGAGCGGTCAGAAGAATTCAAAATGATGTGTTTTTCTCACTTGCAACGTAACCAGCATGCAATTTGGCACTTAAAACTCTTGTGAGCTAAGGCGTTGTGCGCAAACGGTCGAAAATGGCCCGCCCTAGACTGTATCCTGGCACCAAGGTCGGTCAATGCCTACTCGTGGTAAGTCGTTTTCTCAGTCGACTGTTAATTCTGAGAATTTCTTGACTCTCGGATAAAAAAAAAAGCTGGAGCTTCCAACGGAATTGGCAAACAAGTGCAGTGAAAGCGATGTTCGGAGTTGGTTTGTGCATTGCTTAAAGACGGAGATTAAATGATTAGGTAGCATGTGACTCAGTGGCGCACGCAGGATTCCATTTCGGGGGGGGGGGGGGGTCAGAGCCCTAAGAGCGGGCCCCCTTGTGTGCGGGCCCCACCCGTTTTTAGAAAACTTCGCGGATTTCGGTCACTTGGTTTTGAGCGGGCCTCCTACAGCATGGGATCTGAGGCATGATAATTGTCTTGTCAATGTCGTGTAAGGTGACTGCGTGTGCTACTGATGTGCGAATTTTAGGTGCGTGTGCTACTGATGTGCGGTACAACTGTCGAGCGTTGGTGAAATGAGGTCAATGACAACACGCAATGGTGGTGACTGGTGAACCGATACGATATTTTCGTAGCAGGTATGGTAGGGTGATCAGTTGGCGCGATACATGGCTAATTTTTACAACATACAGCATCGCAACAAATGTGGAGACGGTTTTGCGCATGACTTGGGAAGGCATAATTCCAACGGATCCAGGGCCTGGTGTCAACCAGTTGCTGCATAACCTGTCTGGAAGCTGCGCACAGGCTTCCTGGAGTTTGGTCAAAATGAGAGAAGCACGAGGAACAGATCGCGTCAAAAAATTTCAAACGTCGTAATAACTACTTTTTTTTCGGGAGATCTGCTACCCATTGTCTTTGTTGGGCTTGGATACTAAAAATCATCGGTCCCTAGGTGCATCCCTAGTATTGACGATGAAACGTAATTCATGTGCCAAATAGCGAAGCATTTTATTTCATCAGTGAAGTTGAGCGTTGCAATATTATTTGGGTTCGCCCCCAGATGTTTGAGATGCTTATGCGCAAATTGTAGTGTAGATAGAAACCGCGTTTACACGGGACTTTATATTCTCTAGCCATGAATTAATTATCTCTTCGGAAATTGAGGCAATTTTAGAAATTGGGCCAAATTATGACGCTTTTTTCCTTTCTAACCTCCCAGATTCATGTCCTCTACAGGTTTAAAAGTCACAGCCATTGGACGTCAAAGTGCCGTATAAACTACGCTAGGCTACGTTCGCGAACGGAATAGGAATTAACCCTGGAGGCGCTGGGGGGGGGGGGGGGGGCATTTTTTCCCCCACCTCCTTAGTTTTTCCGCCATAATCAGAAAACGCATAGAGATATCGACTTGAAACTTTCGGCAAATTGAAGTGAATAGCTAAGCCACGTTTGGGCTAAAATTGGGTCCCGGCCAGGTCAGGTCAGGTCAAATGACATGACCACCAAACAACTTCTAGGTAGCACCACCGGCACAGTGGTTAATCGAGCGACATGAAACTCATGGCACGTCATGAGGTCATTAGGGACTACAATATATCGGATTTCCTATATCGGTGACCTAAAGTCAAGTTATAAAATCGTGATCTTCTCAATGTAACCCTAGGGGTAAAAAACGTATACTTCTCAGTTGTAAAAGGATACATTTAGTTCATGTTTGCTCTAGCCACTAGTTTTGGCCAGATGCTAGACCTGACCGGTCCCCATATCACGCCTCTGCCAGAACCGGGGCGGGGCCTTGATCGGGCCCCTACCAGTAACGGGCCCGTATCAATAATTTGCAAGGAGTGGGCCCTGTTGTGATCGGGCCCTGTTGTGATCGGGCCCTCGTCCTGACCAGACCCCATATCACGCCTTTGTCAGCACCGGGCCCCTGCCTCGATCAGACTTGACCAAGACTGGACCCCTACCATAAACGGGCCCGTATCAAGAATATACAAGGACCGGGCCCTGTTGTGACCGGGCCTTGGTTTTAACCGGTCCCATATCACGTCTTTGCTGGCACCGGACCCTGCCTCGATCAGGCCTGAGCAAACCGGGCCCCTACCAGGAATGATCCCGTGTCACCAGAACGTGACCGTATCAATAATTTACAAGGACCGGGCCCTGTTGTGACGGCCGACGGGGCCCTCGTCCTGACCGGGCCCCATATCACGCCTTTGCTAGCACCGGGCCCCTGCCTCAATCGGGCCTGACCAAACCGGGTCCCTACCAGAAACGGGCCCGTATCAAGAATCTGCAAGGACCGGACCCTGTTGTGACCGGGCTCTCGTCCTGACCGGCCCCCATATCACGCCTTTGCTAGCACCGGGCCTCTGCCTCGATCGAGCCTGACCAAGACCGGGCCCCTACCAGGAACGGGCCCGTATTAATAATTTGCAAGGACCGGGCCCTCGACCTGACCAGGCCCCATATCACGCCTCTGCCAGCACCGGGTCCTGTCTTGATCGGCCCCTACCAGGAACGGGCCCCTATCAGGAACGGGCCTGTATTAATAATTTGCAATGACCGGACCCTGTTGTGGCCGGGCCCTCGACCTGACTGGGCCTCATATCACGTCTCTGCCAGCACCGGGTCCTGTTTTGATCGGGCCCCTACCAGGAACGGGCCCCTATCAGGAACGGGCCCGTATTAATAATTTGCAATGACCGGGTCCTGTTGTGACCGGGCCCTCGACCTAACCGGGCCCCATATCACGCCTCTGCCAGCACCGGGTCCTGTCTTGATCGGGCCCCTACCAGGAACGGGCCCTATCAGGAAGGGTCCGTATAAAATAATTTGCAAGGAGCCGGCCCTGTTGTGTCCGGGCCCTCGTCCTGACCGGACCCATATCACGCCTTTGCCAGCACCGGGCCCCTGCCTCGATCGGACCTGACCAAGACCGGGCCCCTGCCAGAAAGGGGCCCGTATCAAGAATATGAAAGGACCGGGCCCTGTTGTGACCGGGCCCTTTTCCTGACCGGGCCCCTGCCGCGATCGGGCCTGACCAAAAGCGGGCCCCTACCAGAAACGGGCCCGCATCAAGAATATGCAAGGACCGGGCCCTCGTCCTGACCG
>JAXIVJ010005488.1:0-2500 GCA_036785665.1 Chirona hameri | reverse complement strand
TGAATGGATATATGGATATATGGATATATGGATATATGGAGATATATGGATATATGGATATATGGATATATGGATATATGGATATATGGATATATGGATATTGTGATATATGGATATATGGATATATGGATATATGGATATAGGATAGATGATATATGGTATATGGATTTATGGATATATGGATTTATGATATTGGTTATATGGATTATGGATTATGGATATATGGATAATGGATATATGTATATATGTTTATATGTATATATGTATATATGTATATATGTATATATTGTATATATGTATATATGTATATATGTATATATGTAGATATGTATATATGTATATTTGTATATATGTATTATATGTATATATGTATATATGTATATATGTATATATGTATATATGTATTATATGTATATATGTAATTAATATGTATATATGTATATATGTATATATGTATATAGTATATATGTATATATGTATATTATGTATATATGTATATATGTATATATGTTATATGTATGATATGTATATATGTATATATGTATATATGTATATATGTATATATGTATTTATGTATATATGTATATATATGTATATATGTATATATGTATTATATGTATATATGTTATATATGTATATATGTATATATGTATATTTGGTATATATGTGTAGTATGTGTATATGTATATATGTATATATGTGTATATGTGTATATGTGTATATATGTGTATATGTGTTTATGTGTATATGTGTATATGTGTATATGTGTATATGTGTATATGTGTATATGTGTATATGGTGTATATGTGTATATGTGTATATGTGTATATGTGTATATGTGTATATGTGTATATGTGTATTGTGTGTATATTGTGTATATGTGTATATGTGTATATGTGTATATGTGATATGTGTATATGTGTAGTGTATATGTGTATATGTGTTATATGTGTATATGTGTATATGTGTATATTGTATATGTTGTATATGTGTATATATGTGATATATGTGTATATGTGTATATATGTATATATGGTATATATGTATTATATGTTATATATGTATATATGTATATATGTATATATGTTATAATATGTATATATGTATATATGTATATATTGTATATATGTATTATGATATATATGTATATATGTATATATGTATATATGTATATATGTATATATGTATATATGTATATATGTATATATGTATATATGTTTATATGTATATATGTATATATGTATATATGTATATATGTTATATATGTATATATGTATATATGTATATATGTATATGTATATATGTATTATGTATATATGTATATATGTATATATGTATATATGTATATATGTATATATGAGTAATATATGTATATATGTATAATGTATATGTTATATGTATATGCTATTATGTATATATGTAATATGATATATGGTATATTTGTAGTATGTATGTATGTATTGTAGGTATGTATGTATGTATGTATGTATGTATTGTATGTATGTATTGTATGTATGTATGTATGTATGTATGTATGTTATGTATGTATGTATGTATGTATGTATGTATGTATGTAGTATGTATGTATGTATGTATGTTGTATGTTTGTATGTATTGTATGTATGTATGTATGTATGTATGTATGTATGTATGTAGTATGTATGTTATGTATGTATGTATGTATGTATGTATGTATGTATGTATGTATGTATGTATGTATGTATGTATGTAGGTTATGTTATGTATGTATGTATGTATGTATGTATGTATGTATGTATGTATGTATTGTATGTATGTATGTATGGTATGTAGTGTTTGTGATGTGTATGTGTATTGTGTATGTGTATGTGTAGTGTATGTGTATGTGTATGTGTATGTGTATGTGTATGTGTATGTGTATGTGTATGTGTATGTGTATGTGTATGTGTATGTGTATGTGTATGTGTATGTGTATGTGTTTGTGTATGTGTATGTGTGTATGTGTATGTGGTTTGTGTATGTGTATTTGTGTATGTGTATGTTATGTGTATGTGTATGTGTATGTGTATGTGTATGTGTATGTGTATTGTGTATGTGTATGTGTATGTGTATTGTTGTGTGTATGTGTATGTGTATGTGTATTTGTATGTGTATGTGTATGTTGGTATGTATTGTATAGTATATGTAATGTTATGTATTTTTAATGTATATGTTTTGTATATGTATATGTTATGTATATGTTGATATGTATTTGTATATGTATATATGTTATGTATATGTATATGTAGTATATGTATATGTGTATATGTATATGTAGTATATGTATATATGTATATATGTATATATGTATATATGTATATATGTATATATGTATATATGTATATATGTATATATGTATATATGTATATATGTATATATGTAATATCTGTATATATGTATATATGTATAATATGTATATATTATATATGTATATATGTATAGTATGTATATATGTATATATGTATATATGTATATACTCCGT